>PVIU01032013.1:0-14062 GCA_004026605.1 Ondatra zibethicus
GAAGAAGAAGAAGAAGAAGAAGAAGAAGAAGAAGAGAAGAAGAAGAAGAAGAGAAGAAGAAGAAGAAGAAGAAGAAGAAGAAGAAGAAGAAGAAGAAGAAGAAGAAGAAGAAGAAGAAGCAGAAGAAGCAGAAGAAGAAGCAGCCCAGGCCTGAAATGGCTCAATGGCTAAAGCGTTTGCAGAGCAAGCATGGGGAAAGCCTGGAGCCTCAAGATCCACATAAAAGTAAGGCATGTTGGCATACACCTGTAACCTGAGACAAAGCCTGGGGGTGCTGGGGGCTCCTATTCTTTCTTAATACATAAGGCCAGCTGTAATAGCACACAGCCTACAATCCCAGCTGCTGCTATGTCCCTGAAACAGTGAACTCTTGATTCACTGAAAGATCCTGTTTCAAAAAAATAAGGTTATGCGGGGCATGGTAGTATATGCCTTTAGTACCAGCACTCCAGAAGCAGAGGTGGTCGGATCTCTAAGTTGAAGGCTCACTTGGTCAGTCAGGGCTACACAGAGAAACCTTGTCTTGAAAAACAAAAACAAAACGAAAATAAAAAGATAAAGCAGAAAATGATAGAGGAGCATGCCTGAGGTTAGCCTCTAGCATCTCCACATGCACACACTGGAGAGCACCACACATGCACGCCACACACAGCAACAAACACACACTGAAATAGGGTATTTCGTTCTATTCAGATGGGAGGGTTGTGTCAACATCCAGGGACCACACTCACCTCTAGAATTCTATCTACCTGCATTTTGGCTAGGTTTTTTTCCTTTACTAATTTGCTCTTATGCTTTAAACGCATTAAGTGGACATGCCTTTAAAATGCTGGGATGGGGAAATGGCTCAGGGTGTAAAATACTCATCATGCAAGCATGAGGATCTGAGCTTGAATCTCTGGAACCAGCTAAAGCTGCTTGTCTGTGTAGCACGAATTCTAATTGGTCCTAATAATAAAACCATGGAGTCAGATATAGGGGTTAATGCTGAAAGGTCAGAGAAGCAGAGCAGCCAGCCACCAGAGAGTTCTCACCTCTGCCAATGTTCAGACCAAATGTGTGATCCTTCTCTATGAAACCTCAGACTGCATGCTCAGACTGAATCTTCAGACTGCCTCCTCAGGCTGCATCGGAGCTCCTGCCTTCTCCAGCCTTATATTCCTCTTTCCACCCAGCCATATCACTCCTGTCTCCATTTCTTATTGCTGGGATTAAAGGTGTGAGCCACCACAGCCTGGCTCTGTTATCTTGTGTGGCTCTGGGTGGTCTTGAACTCAGAGAGATCCATCTACCTCTGTCTCCCAAGTGCTGGAATTAAAGGTGTGAGCCACCACTGCCTGGCATCTATAGCTACCTAGTGGCTTAGCTTCGCACTCTGACCTTCAGGCAAGCTTTATTTGTTAGATGACAAACAAAATATCACCACATGTCTGTAATTTCAGTGCCCTTCCAGCAAAATGGGAGACAGAGATGGGAGAGTCCCTGGACCCTATGGTCCAGCTAGCCTGGTGTACAAAGCAGGTAGCAAAAACAAACAAAACACTAACAAAGAGACCCATCCTCAAAGTGTAAGGTGGACCAACACCACAGATTGTCCTCATGTACACACACACACACACACACACCCCAGGGTGGGGAGCAGAGGAAGTCAGGAAACAGAAAGATGTAAATACTAGCTTCTGACTTTCTAACTTTCCATTCACCCAGGACTTAAGCCCATATTATGGCACCACCCACCATTAAGGTTGGGCTTCTTAGCTCAGTTAACCCAATCTAGATAATCCTTTATAGGCTCGCCAGAGACCAGCCTAATCTTCATGATCCTTCACAGGTGTGCCCAGAGGCTTACCCTAAGTTCACAATATTAGCCTCCACAGTGAGTATGTGAAAACTGCCGTCATTCTAAAATAAAATCATGTCATAATAACACCAAATACTCTATTTCTCTCTGCCACACCCATCTTGGTTTTCTGTTTTATTTGAAAACTTATGGTTTTATAATACTTTGTGGACATATTTCTACACCGGTTCACACAATTTCACCGTCCCTCTTAGAAAGGCACACTTCTTTATTAACTTAGCCACTATGAGATACTTGAGGGTTTGGAGTGGCTGTCATGAGCCCAGCTGCTCATCAGATTTGTCATAGCTGATCAAAGTGTTGCAATTTCTGTTTAGCAATAAATATAAGTAACACTAGTTATGTCTTGAGCTTAATTGCCTATTAAAAGTTTTTATTAAGACTATGCTGTGAGTCAGCAAGGACATAAAAAGTTATCGTGTATTTCAGAACCCATGGAAACAGAGAGTCAAGGTATTAGGGCAACTATCAGCAGCAGAATGGATGTCTGTAGCTCACAGCTGTAACTCCAGTTCCAGGGCGTCTGCTGCCCTCTTCTGCCTCCCCATGCACTTGCATACATGTGGTGCACATTTGTACTCCTCAGCACATATATTCACATAAAATTAAAAAGAAATCTTTTAAAAAAATTTAATGGTTATAATTATGCAAAATTTTATGTATTGTTCTGAAGGACATGAAAAGGGTTTTCTGTGGTGCTGGCAAATAATGGCGATTGCGTGTGACTGCTTTCCCACACTTTACAGAGATGTGTGGGCTTTCTTAGGGCATTTTTATGAATGTGTGCCAGTTGTCAAAATAAGCAAATTTGACAAGGCTAACTGGCTTGGCCATGAGAGTTCGCTTTGTCAGCAACAATATTGGGTGGACATTTCCCAAGGTTTAGATGAAAAATGAGAACAGCTTGCACTCACATTATAGCATTTCATTTAGAAGATACTATGCTGATAAAGCAAATTGAAATTCATGTTTGGAGTTTTCCCAACTGGTGTGTGTGTGTGTGTGTGTGTGTGTCTGTGTGTGTGTGTGTGTGTGTGTGTGTGTGTGTGTGCATAGCAGTATAAACCAGTGCTCTTTTGTAAAGGCATGAGAAGATAACTGATAACC
This sequence comes from Ondatra zibethicus, assembly GCA_004026605.1. Classification (NCBI taxonomy): domain Eukaryota; kingdom Metazoa; phylum Chordata; class Mammalia; order Rodentia; family Cricetidae; genus Ondatra; species Ondatra zibethicus. The sequence goes on from PVIU01032013.1 coordinate 2,969, forward strand.
ATTTGACAGGACATAGTGTACAGACTTTTTGAGATCCTACCCAGAATTCAAGAGTGTGAACTACTCCAATGACTGGCTCATAACTGCTTTGCAAGTCAGTGATCTTTCTTTAACAAAATTGAAGAACCTGTTTCAGTGCTACCTTATGTGATTTTAGGATATAAATTAAAAATCCAAACAGCTTTTTCTTGTGAGCAGGATTCTTCATGGTTATGTCTAGAAAAACAATGGGAAGAGAAAAAAGCTGACCCTGTCCTAGCCTGGCAGCAGGTTATAGTCCACTATAAAGTTTTCAAATGTACAGTCATGAAGGTTGCAGTATACCCCAATCCAAGACACATTCTTTTTAAAAAAGATTTTTAAATTGCATTTTTGATTGTGTATGTGCATGTATGTACATACATATGATGGTGCAGGTTTGTGATAGTTCTTTTCACCATGTGGACCCCAGGGATCAGATTCATGTTGTCTGGTTGGCAGCAAGTGCCTTTACCCACTGAGCCATCTTGATGGTCTCCTGAGACAGTCTTAGTCCTTCAAGATTTGCGGTTTCAAGAGTTAGGAAAGTGTTTTAATGTGCATGTGTGCTTGATTTTATTATAGAAACACCAGCTAATTTAAGCCAAAAGAATCCTGTAAGATGTGGAGACTGAATACTGGGGAGCCTACATGCTATGCAAACATGGGGTCCTGAGTTCGGGAAGCCTACATGCTATGCAAACATGGGGTCCTGAGTTCAGCGAGCCTACGTGCTATGTAAACATGGGGTCCTGAGTTTGGGGAGCCTACACTCTATGCAAACATGGGGTCCTTAGTTTGGGGAGCCTACACGCTATGCAAACATGGGGTCCTGAGTTTGGGGAGCCTACATGCTATGCAAACATGGGGTCCTGAGTTTGGGGAGCCTACACACTATGCAAACATGGGATACTGAGTTTGGGGAGCCTACATGCTATGCAAACATGGGGTCCTGAGTTTGGGGAGCCTACACGCTATGCAAACATGGGATACTGAGTTCAGGGAGCCTACACGCTTTGCAAGCATGATGTCCTGAGTTCAGAACACCCACATAAAACCCTGGTAATCCCAGTGCTGGAAAGGTGGATCCCTGGAGCTTGCTGGTCAGCCTGTCTAATCATATCAATAAGCTCCAGTTTCATGAGAGATTGCATCTCAAAAAATAAGATCTAAAGTGCTCACAACACCTAACATCAACCCTGGTCCCCACAGACAAGTAAGCACACTTCCCCCTAAAATACACAGTGATACAAAGGCTATAAAAGAGTTCATAAAGAAAACCATTGAAAATGTTACCTGTCCAAAGAGACCCTGTGTATTTTCAAATACCCAATGGTGAATATCAAATTACTATAAATGTTGCATTTCTTTGAATACTTTGTGTGCTCATGTGTGCACAGGGCCTTGTGTGCACATGTGTGTGTTCCTGTGGAGGACAACTTTTTGTATAATTCATCAAGTACCACTATGTTTTTAAACCCTTTATTTAATAATGTGTTTGGGCCGGGCAATGGTGTTACATGCCTTTAATCCCAGCACTCGGGAGGCAGAGGCAGGCAAATCTCTGTGAGTTCAAGTCCAGCCTGGTCTACAGAGTGAGTTCCAGGACAGCCAGGGCTGTTACATAGAGAAACCCTGTCTCAGAAAAATAAAATAAAATTAATAATAATGTGTTTGGATCTAATCTACCCTTTTATCCTATCCCTATCTCTACTTTTTTTCCTCCCAATGTCATTATTTTTCCCCACCTCCTTTTTCTCCCACCCATTCTCTCTCCCTCCACTAAGGCAGACTTAGCACTGCCTGGATGAGTATGGGTGTGGTACTGGAGCATGGGAAGCCTCTTCCAGGCTGTGGCCATGAAGAAAACTGGCTCTTCCTCGCCATCAGCCATCAACTGTCAATAACTCCTCTGAAACAGGTTCTTTCATTGTCTTGGCACTTGCCATCAGGAAAAGCTGCCTGGTGTGGAAAGTCCTTCTGTCTATGTGTTGCTTTTTATTGGTTAATGAATAAAGCTGTTTCTGCCAGTGGCTTAGCTGAATAGGGCAAGGCAGGACTTCTGAGTAGATAGAGGAAGAAAGAAGGTGGAGTCAGAAAGAAACCATGTAGCTTCTGGAAGAGACAGAGATTGGAACCTTGCTGGTAGGTTACAACCTCGTAGGGATGTACAGATTAATAGAAATGGGTTAATTTAAGATTTAAGAGCTAGCTAGAAATATGCACAAGCTAATAGGCCAAGCAGTGTTATAACTAATAGTTTCTGAGTGATTATTTCAGGTCTGGTTTGCCAGGAAATGAACAAGCAGCCTCTGCCAACAGAGCTGCCTGTCCAGAGGATACTGGAATCCTCCTGTCTCTGCCTCTGGCACCAGGGTGATGAGTGCACACTACTCTGCCTGACCATTATTTTAAAGGCCAGGGAATCCATCTCAGGTCCTCTTGCCTCCTCAGAAAGGATTTTGTCAACTGTGACATTTCACTAGCCTCCTGGCTCTATTTTGAAGACCAATATGGTCACTTTGGGATGTTAATAGTCTCACGAAGTCAGAATTACTTCCTGCAACTATTTAAACTCTTAATTTTATAGATGTTATTGGGTGAAAGCACTCATCTATTATCCCAGTGTTTGGGTGGCTGAGGCAAAAAGATTGTGAATTCAAGGCCAGCCTTGACCACATAGTGAGACCCTCTCTCAAAAGAAAAAAAACAATTTTCAGGTGTTAACAGAAAATATGCACAGATGAACATCATTTTTTAAAGTCTCATATTTTAAATGGACTAATGGTTCATTCTCTTCATAAAATACAGAGACACAAACTTGTGTCAATTTCTTGAACTCACCAGAAGTTCAGGACTCTTCTGTCTCCTTGCTCACAACCCCAAGGCCCAGTAATGGCTACTGAAAATTCAGCCTGGTCTGGGGAGAGTGACAGCCAGCAGGCAGTGCAAAAGAGTGGGCACCAGGGTACCGAGGTACGACTGGGAAAGAGGGGCCCTCCAGAACCAAAGGGGGACTCTAAAGGACCCAAATCCTGGGCGCTGTCTTCAGCCCTCAGGACAAGGGAATCCCAGGAGGAAGGCCACAACAGCTGTTGCAGGAGCCTCAACAACCACCTGCTGCCAGCCACACCTATCTGTTAAGGAACCGTGAGAATGAATTTTGCTAAGAGTTCTGTTACCAAGGAGAATAAGAATACTTAATTTACAAGCAGCAGACTGCCACAGAGACTGTGACTCCATGTCTGTTAAATAGCAAACAGACACACACCTTTGGGCATTGTAACCCTGGAAGGGCATTTGTCAATGATGGGGGAGGGGTTCAGCTTTTTATTTGTAATTTGACTTTTCTTAACCATAAAGATAATTATGTTTTTGCTGTTTTTCCCCCTTCTGTTTGCTTGTTTGTTCTGAAATAGAGTCTTAAGAGGTAGCCTAGGCTGACCTCAAATTTACCATTCCCCCTGCCTCGACCTCTCAAGTGCTAAGATTAAAAGAATGAGCCACCACACCTAAGTTAAAAAGAGGCAAACTGGAGAAAAGAAAGCAAAAGTCAATGATTTTTCTGGTTAACAGATGAGTTTCAACTCCTGCTTCAGAAGATACTGCACCTGAGGCTGGATTCCACCCTATTGCACCTGCCACCTGTGGGGTGACTTCATCTCAGGTTGGTTCCCCCACGGGATCAGGACGAGACTGCAGCAGAGTCTGGGGAGATTCTAAAGCATGTGTGTGAGGGCTGGTGTTGCCACCTGCCCTCTTCCCTGTCACCCCCACCAGCCCCTTGGCCAGTTCCTCTTTCCTGCCTTCTGTGGTTGGCAGACCTCTGACCAACTCTTCCCTGGCCACTTTACTGAATGCAGCTTAGCCTAGAGGTTGGTTTGATTACTTTTTACATTGCTGCAAAAGCATATGTGAGAAGTGTCTTCAGGGAAGACAGGTTTTTTTTGATTTGTGTTTTGGTGGAGTATAAGTACATCAGTCCAGGGAAGGCATGGTAGCAGCGGGAGCATGCATCTGGGACTCTGCATCTCAGAGGATCGGGAAGCATAGATGCGATAATGGCACACTTACCTGGCCTTCTCCTCTTTCCCTTTCTGCTCAGTCCAGGACCCCAGACCATGGGTGCTCTCTGCCTTTCTCCATGGAAGGGAGTCTTCCTCTGTCACCCTAACAGACATGTCCAAAGGTGTGCTTCACTAAAGCCTTCTCTCCTCCTATTTCTTTCTCTCCTTCTCCCCCTCTCTCTATATGTATGTATGTGTGTATATGTATACACGCACACATATCTGAATTACACAAGATAGTTATTGACAACCATGCTGATTAAGTCAATTAAAAGTTTTAAGTCCTTTATATTGATGATCAGACTAAGAGTAGATTTGAGTCTTTGAATTGCCTCTTTGTGCCCAAGCTCACAGATACAGTTTTTAAAGGCAAAAATACAAAAAAGTTACATGAGGGTCAGAGTAACCTTGAAGCCTTCATTCCTGGCAGAGCATAGTAGTTATTTTAGACATAACTTGCTGATTATTTTGGTTAATACATCTGGAGAGTGGTCAAGGCCATGGAAATGTCAAATACATTGCCAAGGCAGACAGAACTGTTGTGGGGAAGGAGATAGAGAGGCTAAGAACTGTCTAAGACAGTGGTTCTCAGTCTGTGGGTTGTGACCCATTTGGGATTGCATATCAGATAACCTGTATGTCAGATATTTATATCATGATTCATAACAGTAGCAAAACTACAGTCATAAAGTAGCAACAAAATATGAGGAACTGTATTGAAGAGCTGCAGCATTAGGAGGGTTGAGAACCACTGAAAGCAAACACAAAATGGAGTCAGAACATGGTGTCACTGTAAGTCATTTGACTCTGTGTGTCTGCCTGTCTGTGTTTGTGTGTGTATGCATGCATCTGCATCTGTCTGTGTCTGTGTGCCTGTGTATGTGAAGAGGGACACTAAAAAGGAATCCCACACTAGCTCAGAATTGAATATAATAAAGGATTATTTATTTGGGGGTAAACTCACAGATCACAGTCTTCTGCTTGAACAGGGAATCCAGCAGCCAGAAGAGAGAGGGAATGCATGCTTTACATCAGCACTTATAGTATAAAAGACCACGAACAAGTGGGCAGGTAACTTAAAGGCTACCAGCTGAAGGATTTCCTACAGCACCTCCCCCTTTTGTTTAAATAAGAGAGTTCTAAGCCCAATACAAAATTATATACAATCAGAGTAAATATCAAGCATAAAAATTAGAATTACAACCAGCATGAACAATATCAAGCAAGAAACGTGATAAAAGTTTCAATAATTATCCTATCCTAAGGAGTCTAAGTCTTGTATAATAAATAAATTGGCTAAGTCATGAGAGAAAAGTAACTATGACTATCTAGTCTTCAACCCCATCAAAGACCCGAGAAGGGAAATAATATTACTTGAATAAGCAGGAAGTGCAATCAAGCAACTTCCAAAATGTGCAACAAATGACAGAGACAACTGGCTACCTGAGAAATCACCCAGAGTCTCATTTGCAATGTTGGAGCAACCAACTTTGGCTAAAGCCTAGAGTAACTGACAGACCATTTTCAGAGGCAGGAAATTTTTCAAAACTGTCTTAACCTGTTTTGGCAGGATTTGACAGTCTACTTTCTTGTATCCTGCTTGTCCTGTCCGGACATCATGCGTTTTGTCAGTGGTGGATGCACGGGCAGTTCCTTGCCCAAAGCCCAGTTTTGCCTAGAAGAAAACAAGCTCCAAGTAGAGTGTCTTCGGTGCTCAACATTCTCTCGGGGATAGGTGCTGCCAGGAGCAATCATGTCTCATGTCAACAGAACCCTAAGTTATTTAAATGCCATATTCTACAGCTCTTTGAAGTGGTTGAAGATTACCTATCTATGCAGAATACAATCTGTATGTATCTAAAGAACCTGATTAATCTAACTATAAGTATAACAAACATGTATGACTATTGACCTATAATTCTTAATACCTATATAACTTAAACACAAAGACTTCATATTAGAATATTAAACAATCTTTAAACAACTGTGCAACAAATGAGGACAATGACCTCAAAATGTATCAATATACAAAATGTCTTAAGCAGAGGTAGAAGTATGCATGTATATAATATGATAAAATAACTTTGCCTAGGTATACAAATATTATAGACAAAAATAAGGCATATAAATTTTGTATATAATTTAAGCTTGTATCAATATACAGGATCTATACCAATGTAAACTGCCTATAAATAATAGCTCACAAGTATTCACTTGTGATATTATTATAATATATATTATATAATAAGTAATATTATTAGTGTAAGCTCACACTAATCTATTATCCCATCCAACTTCCATTTTTTTCAAAGAGATCCCCGAGCCTACATAAAATTCCCCCCCAACTCCAACCCCCAACCCTATACCAATTATAATCAACTCCTAATTGATGTCCCTAACCCTGAGGACAAACTTTATTGGGAGAGGAGATGTCGTCTTCTAGAATTACTTCCAGCTGTCATGGGGGTGATGTTCTTTCTATGGGATCCTGTGAAAGTAAAATGATGGTTAAGTTTCAAGATTACTGTCTGGTATAATTGCAAATAGTTTCTGGGTATTCAGTAGGATTTTTTTTTTGAGGTTCCTATTTGGAGTTCTGGCCAGAAAGTTGTAAGAAGGTACACCATTTCAGCTAACCAAGTTGAACACTTCTTGAGCAAAAATAGGTTTTATAGTAGCACTATCAGCATCATGACATCATATCAACCAGGTGGAGTTGTTGTTGTGGGGCCCCATCTTCTTCCTGGAAACTTCAAAGATTACTGCAGGAAAATTCACTGGTCATTGTGGAAAACTTAACCATTATTTATACAGACATATATTCAATGAAAATATAATAGAGACAAAAATAGGTATGAAGAAAGTAAATTTTTTTTCTAAACTCTTTCTTCTTTCTGTCCCATACCATGGCTCCTGACATGAGACAGAAACTCTGAATTTTTACTTTAACAACATGCTTGGATTTAGTGAAGGACAGAGCCGTTGTCCAACTCCAAAACTAGCTTTGATTTTTAAGTGAATCATGATTATTATTCTAGTTTATGTTCAGAGATTCTTACCCTCAAATGACCTATACTCATAAGTCATAATTCTCTTTGCTTTGTAATCCTATCTGGATAATTATCTTTTCCTTTTTAGGCATCTAGATGTGCAGGGTCTCTTGATTTTTTGAAGATGTGTATTTTCATGCAAAGACAGGCACAGAACCCTGCCCCAACCCGTATGAGGGTTTCTTACCACCTATATGGTTGTCACCTCTGTGGATGAGCCATCATTTTTTTCTCAAGAGATTTCTCTTTTTTCAAACCGAATCCTTCTTAATTTCGATGATATCCATAATTTTTCTTCTCCTGTGGAAACAAGTGAAACCCCTTCCCCAACATAGCACATCTCCTGGTTTCCATTGTGAAGTCAACACATCCTTGAAATACACCAGCTGATTTAAGTCAGAAGACTTTTCTATTATCCAATGTCTCTCTGCTGCTGTTGTCCCTTTATCATTAGCGTTAAGAAAATTCAAGGTTAATAACACATTATGTAATACATTTCTAGGGGTATTTTCCATCCCTTTCTGTTTGTTTAGCATATCTTTGATTTGATCTTTCTATAACTGCCTGACTGTAGAATTGTTTGGTATGCCTGTAATATGCGTAATATGATAATAAGCAAAAATGTTTCATTTTCTTAAAGACATATGTTTAAAGATACATATTGTTTGTCTTTATTTGTGCAGGTAAATCCATGATGGCCATAACTTCTAATAAATGCGTGATTACTGAATCAGCCTTTTCTGAGCTCAAAGCAGTTGCCAATTGAAAACCTGAATAAGTGTCAATGGTGTGGTGTACATATTTTTTTCTTTGAAAATTTTGTTTATTCATATAACATATTTTGGACATATTCACCCACACCATCCCTCTCAACTACTTCAACTTTTTAAAATATATATTTAATACATATATGTGCATGTATGTGTATATAAATAAACACACACATATATGTGTATGTGTGTGTATATGTGTGTATATAAATATACACATATGTATATAAAAATACACATATTTATATAAATATACACATGTGTGTGTATGCATGTATGTATGTATTTATGTATGTATTTCACTGTGTTCCTCTTCCACTGACAGGATGTGGACAGGAGTTTGGAGTTGGGCCTCCACTGAGACATGGTTGAGCAAAGGGGTTCCACTGACTCTATTTCCCCAGAAGAGATCACCTGTCAGCAGCTCCTCAGAAGCCCCGCCCCCAGAAGGGGCGTTCCCTGGCGGGCCCAGCAGTCTTCTCCAGGTCCACAGGCAGCTGCGCTTGCGTGGGTGGGCGGGGCTGTACGCAGAGGGAGTCACGGAGACCCCTGTTAAGCTTCTGGGCTCCTTCCTCACCACGGAGTCTCGACCTCGCCCCTGCCGCCGCCAAGGAGCTGCCGCCTATGGTCCTTCGCCGCCAAGGAGCTGCCGCCTATCGTCCCGACACCGCCAAGGCATGAAGCTGCTCGGACTCGACTGCGAGGGAGCCCGGGGAGCCGACCGGTGCGGACTCAACTTAGTTGAGTCGGAAGTCTGGGCATCTGAGGGACGGTCGCGCGCAATGGCCTCTCGGCCTCGGTTGCCCTCGGCCACGCGCGAGATACAGGACCTGGGTCAGGCAGGAGCAACGCGGGAGGTGGACGCTTCTCCCTAGCATCCGTGGCCAGGGCTGGGTGGCGCTTTGGCCGCCCATCGATCCCAGCCTCCGTGGATCAGCCTTCTCCTGCTACCAGCTTCAGTGGCTCCTGCTGGACTTTCCTCTGATGGACAGGTGCTCGGCGGGGGCTTCGCAGCAAAGAGCTCCCTGGTACAGTGGATCAGGCAGGTAAGCACTGCCATGCCCTGGCAGTCTTAGGGCATTTTCCCACGCTTTCTCTGTGGGAGGGGGTGTGACCAGGGCTCAGAAAACTGCATTTGGATCCTCAGCTGGGGCCCTAGTGCACAGGCTAACACTTTCAGGCCCAGGAAGTTGCTGCTTTTGGTAGATAGGACTGTCAGGATGCATGAAACCATTGATGTTCTTAGAAAACCCTGTTTCCTTCTAGTTGAGAAACTGTCTACCCTCATTCCCACCCCATCTTGCCTCTGAAAACTGAGTCACATTAAGTTTCTAGACTCTACTGTGAATTCAGGAATTCACAACAAAAATTGGATTGAGCAACATTCTAGTATTTGGGCTTTGCTTTTCCACTCCACAGTGAAGCTACTTTGGGATTTCAATGCCAACGTGATATGTCTCTTTTGGTTACTGTCGTCACCCCCTTATCATCCCCTCTTATTTCCAAAAGTCATTTATTCATTGCTTTAAGACTTTGGATTGCCCGGGTCTGGAGAAGTGCTCCAGTTTTTAAAGGTCGTTGTCTGTAAAGATGTTCCCATGAGTTCAGATAACTGTGAGATAAATCGGCGTCATTTTGTACACCTTTATTTCTTGGGGCTTTCCTAACTGAATTGAGCACGTTCCTTCTTAAGTTTTGGGTGGATTCATTCCCCGGCATCTCCTTGACTGGATTTATGCTATGGTTAGGATTCTGTTTGAATTCCCAAGTGGAACTAGTCTGGCTGACTCCCGACCAGCGGAATAAACAGCCAGACTCAGGATTCTTCTCGGATCACGCTTTATTGGAGAGCACTCGGTTGAGGAAAACGGGAGGCGAGAGAGCCTCTAGGTTGAAGGGAGAGCGGGAGGCGAGAGAGGGAGAGGTCTAACATGGCGGCTGCTTATATAGGGAGATATGACGCGACTCATGCCTTGATTGGCTGCTAAATCCCGCTGGCACCAGAGTCCTCGGGATTGGTTAGGGACACCTAGGTTATTGCGCATGCGGGAAGCGCCTGGACGCTCAGTCCTGAAGCATTGCCAAATATGGAATTGTTTTACCTCCAAACTGCGAGGATGCAAGCATGCCTATGGCTCCCTGCAACTAGCGGAAGTATCCTCTGGTTCATATTGAAGCCTGACGGCCATGTCATTTCACTTTGATTTCAATTGCATCTCTTTGGCATCTTACAAAGTTAAAGTTTTCTTTGAAAAATACTGCAAATGATATTTTGCTTTATTTTCTATGTGAATAACATAGAGAAGAATGGCTTAGGTTTTCTGGTTTGTTTGGCTTTTATTGACTTGAAATTCAGCTTTGTTTACCTGACGAAACCAAGGGAAAATATACTTTTTTAATTTTTAATTTTTTTTATTTTTCTCTGCTCCTCTCCCTGCCACTCCCCTCCCTCCCTCAACCCTCCCCCAAGGTCCCCATGCTCCCAATTTATTCAGGAGATCTTTTCTTTTTATACTTTCTACTTCTCACATAGATTATATCTATGTAGGTCTCTCTTAGTGTCCGTATTGTTGTCTAAATTCTCTGGGATTGTGGTTTGTAAGATGGTTTTCTTTGCCTTATGTTTAAAAACCACCTATGAGTGAGTACATGTGATAATTGTCTTTCTATGTCTGGGTTACCTCACTCAAAATAATGCTTTCTAGTTCCATCCATTTTCCTGCAAAAATTTAGGCTGTCGTTATTTTTTTCTGCTATGTAGTACTCCATTGTGTAAATGTACCACATTTTTTTTTATCCATTCTTCGATCGAGGGGCATTTAGGTTGTTTCCAGTTTCTGGCTATGACAAATAAAGCTGCTATGAACATAGTTGAGCACATGTCCTTGTGGCACGATTGAGCATCTTTTGGGTATACACCCAAAAGTGCTATTACTGGGTCTTGAGGAAGGTTGTTTCCTAATTTTCTGAGAAATCGCCACACTGACATACATAGGGGTTGTACCAGCTTGCATTCCCACCAGCAATGCAGAAGTGTTCCCTTTTCTCCACAGCCTCTCCAGCATAAGTTGTCATCAGTGTTTTTGATCTTGGCCATTCTTACAGGTGTAAGATGGAATCTCAGAGTTGTTTTGATTTGCATTTCTCTGATGACTAAGGATGTTGAACATTTCCTTAAGCGTCTTTCAG
>PVIU01032014.1:0-14059 GCA_004026605.1 Ondatra zibethicus
GAGTAAGGTGACTTCAGGAAGTCATTGAGAGTCATAGAGAGTTAGTTACTGTACATACATGGATGAATTCAACCTCTTCTGATAAACACAGTACATAACCTTCAGCAAACAGCTCAGTTTTCTACAACAAACATTTCCCCACCAGTTGGGGGTCTCATTCGGCCCAGACTGGCTGCAAACTCACTACGTAGCTGAGGGTGACACTGAACTTCGTGATTTTCCTGCCTCCATCTCCCCAGTGCTGGAATTACAGGTGTGTGCTACCATACCAGGCTTACGTGGTGCTGAGATACCCTAGGATTTATGCATGCTAAGTAAGCAACTTAACAATTCAGCTACATCTCTGCCTCCAATAACACCTGCCTCCACAATAACTCTATTATTTTTTAAAATTAATTAATCCTGGGAGACACTGGCTTTTCAGTTCTCTCTGTCTGTCTTCCTCCCTCCCTCCTTCTCTGAATGTGTGCATGTGTTCATGTTTAGCATGTGCACATGGAGCCTAGAAGTCAAATTGAGTGTCATGCTTCAGGGCTGTCCATTTTTTTAAACTATTTGTGTATTTTTGTATATACAGGTAATTGTTTTGCTTGAGTGTATGGCCATGAACTGTGTGCATGCTAGTTCCTGATGAAGGTCAGAAGATGGCTCTGGATCTCCTGGACTGGAGTTACGGCCAGCTGGAAGTCCTGGGAACTAAACCCTGGTCCTCTGCAAAAGCAGCAAGTGCTCTTAACTGCTGAGTGGCCCTCCCAGCCCCTTCACCTTGCTTTTTGAGAAACAGTCTGTCACTGAGTCCCAGAGCACAATGGTTAGGGTAGGCTGGTTGGTCAGCAAGACCCAGGGATCCACTGCATGCCCAGTTCTGAGATTATAAATGCAAGCCAGCATGCCTGGCATCTTATGCGGGTTCTGGAATGGCACACAGTTCCTCATGCCTGTGCAGCAAACACTTTATCAACTGAGTGCTATCAACCCCAGCCCCAAACACTTTAATAAAAGTAATTTCTTCTGAAACTATTTATGAAATCTTGAGCAGAGCTATTTAAGAGGTTGAGGTAGTAGAATCCCAAGTGTGAGGTCTGCTTGGATTAACATAGGGAGTTCAAGGCAGCCTGGTGAGCAACATTCTCAAAGCAAAAATGGAAAAGAACTAGAGCTATAGCTGAGTGGGTATTGAACACTTGGAGAGCACAGGGTCCTGGATTCAAACCCTGGGATTGCACACACAAAATTATGACCCCAAGACAGTTAGCATTTAATGACCTTAGAAAGTGTTAAAGTCAAGTTGAATTACTATAGGGAAGTCCTTTGCCATTCTCACTGAAAACCTCAAGCACTGTCTTAGCTGCTGTAACAAAATGTTAGACCATATGACTTAAACACTGATATTTTATCCCAGCTTTGGAGGTTGGAAACCTAGCTGGCATGGGCAGGTTCTGGTAAGAGCCTTCATCTTGGTCTTGCATTCGCTCATGGTGAAGAAGAGACTTTTTGATCTTTTCTTTTAAGGTACTAAGCTCATCCTGGGGATCCAACTATCACTACATGATGTAAACCCAGTTATCTCTCAAGGGCAGCGAGATGCTATCACAATGGTTAAAGTTTCTGCATGGGAATTTGGGGGAGAGATAAATATTTAGTCCATTATAGAAACCCAACATTATGACAGTTTGCAGAATATATAGGCTTAAACTTTTTAAAAAAGATTTTTAAAATTTATATATACACACACACAGTGGGTATGTGCATATATCTGTTGTACTTTCAGAGGCCAGGAGATGGTGTCTAGTTTCGTGGAGTTGAAGTGCAAGCATTGTGAGTGGTCCAGCGTGGGTGCTGGGAACGACCTTGGGTCTCCTGGAGGGTGGTGTGTGCTCTTGACTGTTGAGCCAGCTCCTTAGTTGCAACTTCAACACACTTAGGAGCGCGTGACCTGTAAACACTCAGTTCTTTTCGTTACTTGACAAGGGCGCACTGCCAGTTGGCACCTTGTCTACTGCTTTCTTTTTCACTGTTCCTCAGTCGATGAGGAACTTTGCTGAGAAAGGCCGATTAAAGAATTATTTGGCATTTCTGACTTTCTGTTTCCTCATTTATGACCAAGGGCAAGTCTCTTAGCTGGCTTTGTAAGGCCTTTGTCAGTTCCTCATCTGTAAAACGAAGATAATAATAGACCCTATGTCATTAAAGTATTGTGAAAATTCAAAGGGGAAGTGTAAGCAAAGCAAATGGCGTGCTGTCTGGCATACAACAAACACTGGGAAGTCGTCACTGTTATGGACATAGGAAGAAAAGGTTGCAGAAAATTAATTGAAAGGGGAATGTGATTTTTAAATACTTAATGGGGCTGGAGAAGTTGGTTAACAGTTAAGAGCAAGTATTACTCTTGCAGAGGACCTGGTTTGTTTCCCAGAACCTAAGCTGTTGACTCACAACTACTGGTTGCTAGCTTCAGCTCTAGGGTATCTGATGCCTCCTCTGGCCTCCAACGGCCTCTTCTGGCATGTACATGACAGTATACTCATACATGCACACACGTAAATTTAAAAATATTATGCTTAAGTAAAGCTTTCAGACAGTCATTAATCAGATGAATCAAGGTTCTTCAAAGTTGTCACAAAAGCATAAACTCTTTTCGGAGAGTAATTTGGCAGTTTATCTGGAGAGTAATTTATGATTCACAAATATAATGATGCCCTAGTCATCTTACTTCCAGAGATCTGTACTAAGAAAGCAATTAAAAAACAAAACTAAACAGGCATTGTGGCATATGCCTGTAATTCCAGCACTGAGAAGAATGAGGCAGGAGGATGGCAAATTTGAGGTCAGCCCAGGAGAAGGGGAGGATAAAAAAAGTAGGAGAGAAAACAATAAAGACAAGGACTGATTGCTGTGATGTTTACTGTTGCCTTTTTAAACAGGAAAACAACTTGCATACCCACAAATATGGTTATATTAAATAAGCTATCATAAATTTACATTTTAAAGCCTGATATGTGTGTGAAACCATTGGAATAAATATTCTAAATCATTCCAACTGTGATTATCACTGGACTGTGGTCTTAAAGGTGGCCTCTAATATATTATTTATGTTTTTCTCTATTTGCCAAACTTTTCATGATATATATGCTATATTCACAAGCAGAATTACTATCAGTAGAGAGAAAACTGTTTCCAGTAAGCTGTTGAAAAGGGTCTCACAGAGATGCCACCAGTGTAGTAAAGTGACATCCCTTCTAATCTTCTTAGTTCTTTAAACATTTTATTAACATGGATTCATTATACAGTGTAACATGAGGGCCTGGTTGGTTTCTGTCCTCCCACCAGGTCCCACAGTCATTAGGTCCCAGAGAAAAATTACACAAGAGTCTAAGTTAGGTTATAAACTGATTGGCCCATTAGCTCAGGCTTCTTATTAGCTCTTGTAACTTATATTAACCCATTATCCTTATCTATGTCAGCCACATGGCTCAGTACCTTTCTCAGCGGGGCAGGTCACATCCTGCTTCTTCAGTGGTCCAGGCAGATGTGCCAAGACAGCTTCCTGCTTCCCAGAATTCTCCTGGTCTAATAGCCCCGCTTCTACTTCCTGTCTGGTTGACCCACCTATACATCCTGGCTAATGGCCAATCAGTGTTTATTTAAATCATGATTGACAGAATGCAGACAATTCTCTTGCACCAATACAGGATAGTGGATTTCCTTATGGTATTTCCATACGTCTATAAAGCATCTTCATATTTTCTCCATCGCCCCTTCTCATCTCCTTCTCCCTCCCACTACCTAGCTAGTCCTTCTATTTTCATGTCTTTTATTCTTATTTGGTGGACCAATGTATTTAATTAGGGTATCCTATGGGGTCATGGGCAATTCAGCAGTGGCTGTACCATTGAATATGTCTTTCCCTCCCCAGTAACCACTGATTGCCTATCGATCCACAGGGATGGGTGGGACCTGTGAGACCCTCTCTGCTCAATGATGAAATGTTGATGATCCCAGTCTTACATGCTGTCACAGTTGCTTAGAGTCCAAGAGCCATCCCTGAAAGACAGATGGAGATAATATGCTACAACGTAATGATCTTTCTTCTGGCTCTAACATATCTAACTCATATCTTGTCCATTTGGCAAAAAATAGCAATAGCCTCCTCTGATAGCCAGATGCACCAATCATGGGCTTTCAGTCGGGTCACATTGCTAGGTGTGAACGGTCTCCTGTGGATGGGGCTTCAAATCCACTTAGAAAGCATCGCTTATGGGCTGGAGAAATGGCTTAGTGGTTAAGGGCATTGCCTGCTCTTCCAAAGGTCCTGAGTTCAATTCCCGGCAACCACATGGTGTCTCACAACCATCTGTAATGAGGTCTGGTGCCCTCTTCTGGCCTGCAGACATACACACAGACAGAATATTGTATACATAATAAATAAATAAATATTCTAAAAAAAAAGAAAGCATCGCTTACACCAATAACAGGCATGCACCAGTCATGCACCAGTGGGCTTGTCTGCAGTCAATGCACAGCTGACCCATCTACTGGTCTCTCCACAGGAAGTGCACACTCCACCTGGAGAACCCATCTTTGCAGAGCTATGAGCACATCAGTCCTTTGGATAAGTCACTGTTGATTCTGTAAAAATCTTGTGAAATCATGACATTTCTCCCCTCTATAGTATCCCAGCAGTGGATAAACCTGACTTTTCCTGTAGGGCAACTGGATCCCTCCCCTGACCCCAACACGCACCATGAAGCCATGATGGGGAAAGGATTCAGTCAAGTCTTTGTTCTCACAGCCAAAATCTACATAAAATAATCCCTCACAAACCTTCTTTATTGACAGTAGTCACTGATAAGAAAGGAGCCTCGGGCTGGAGAGATGGCTCAGAGGTTAAGAGCACTGGCTCATCTTCCGGAGGTCCTGAGTTCAATTCCCAGCAACCACATGGTGGCTCACAACCATCTGTAATGAGATCTGGCGCCCTCTTCTGGCCTGCAGGCATACAAGGAGGCTGAACACCGTGTACACAATAAATAAATAAATCTTTAAAAAAAAAAAAAAGAAGAAGAAGAAAGGAGCCTCATACAGGAGGTGGTATGTCTGCTCCTAACAGCAGACTCAGGAAGGTGAAATCTACTGGTCTTCTGCTCTTACTTCACAGGCTACTAATATTCTGTATTAGCCTTTACTTTGGTTTCAACTAATATAAGATCAAAATCCAGAAATTTAACTGTTTAATACAGGAAAAATATCTGAGTCACTAAAACTAGCTTCAGAGAGAGAAATCCTCACCTGGACACCCTGCTGGAGTCAAAAGCAGGGTCCCCAGAAGTGATTCCTTTACTCAACCAGCTAGATTCTAATGTAAATCAAGCCCGCAGGTTAGTACAGCTACCAACACTGTGTTGCCAGTCACAGGGGAGCTTCACAGCCACGCCCACTCTGAGACATAAGATGCCTCCTTGCCAGATCCACTGGTTTCTTGTGGCTCTGTGAACATGCATGCTTGATACTATTGTTGCTGCCCATGGGAGTGTTAACTTGTCTGGATGCTCATATAAACTGAAAGCTTTGTGGAATCACCCCCTTTTTTAATTTTTTACCTTAGGCGCTTATCCCTTACCCTGATGCCTGGCTCTTATGCCTTATGCTTTATGTCCCCTATGCTTCTTCTTCTCCCTTCTTTCATCTTCCCCCAAGAAATAAAGAAACATACAGGGAAAACGTGCCTGACTCAGTCAGTTTGTTCTACCCATCAGATCCTGTTCAAGCCAGTTTCGCTCGTGGCAGAAGTCCTGACCCCTGAGAGAGTGCTGAGGCTGGTACTCTGTAGCTCTCAGTCTTCCCTGGCTGTTCAGCATTTTTGCATACTTGACCCACTGCTAAGTAAGACTGTTGGCAATTCTTCCTCAGCAGCCCGCACAACGCCTTCCAGCACTATAAAAGTCAGTTAGTTATCGAGGAGGAAGCTTCTAGCACAGCTCCAACTGGATGTCTCTGCCCTGTCTGCTGGTGCCTTCAGCAAAAGGGCCTTAGCAGCCGGTTTCAGTGGGTGATCAACAGCGGCGGCAGTAGCCTATGTGTTTGAAGGATTGATCCTCAGAGGCTTCCCTGGCCAACAACTTGTGGGAGGTAGCCCACTTCTGGAACTGGGATTTTCACTTAATGATCTTATGGGTTCTTGGAAGTCACTCTGTTCATTTATTCTGGGCACCTCTATTTAAACCCTCCATTAAAAAAGTTTAAGTAATTTTGCTATTTATTTGTACAAATGTGTGTATGTCATAGGCATGTGTGGAGGTCAGAGGACAACTTGGAAGATGTGGTTTTTTTTCACCACGTGTGTTCTAGGAGATCAAATGCAGGTCATTAGGCTTGGTGACAAATATATTTTACCCATGGAGTCATCTCTCCAGCCCTTAGTTTTTTATTTTTATTTTTATTTTTATTTTATTTTATTTTATTTTTTTTGATTTTTGAGACAGGGTTTCTCCGTAGTTTTTTGGTGCCTGTCCTGGAACTAGCTCTTGTAGACCTGGCTGGCCCTAGAACTCACAGAGATCCTCCTGCCTCTGCCTCCCGAGTGCTGGGATTAAAGGCTTAAAGGCATGCGCCACCACCGCCCGGCTTAATTTTTAATTTTTGAAGGTTTTTGAAGACTTAGTTATTTCTTCTTCTTCTTCTTGTCTTACGTTTATTTTTTATTTTGAATGGTATAGCTAAAATTTTAGCTTTTGTTTTGTTTTGTTTGACAGGGTTTCTCTGTGTAGCAGATCTGGCTGTACTGGAACTCACTGTGTAGACCAGGCTGGCCTTGAACTCACAGAGGTCCACCTGGCTCTGCCTTCTTAGTGCTGGGGTTAAAGGTATGTGCCACCACAACTCGGCTTTAGCTCTTTTTTTTTTTTTTTTTAAGGGAAAAGCCAAGCATAGAGGCACATGCCTTTAATCCCAAACTCCTTAGTTCTTATGGTTGGATCTAGAAACCCAGTAAATACAAGAACTGATTTGCTTATTTTTTGAGACAGGCTCTTTCTATGTAGTCCTAACTGGCCTAGAACTCATTATGTAGACCAGGCTGGCCTAGAATTCACAGAGATCCTTTTGCCTCTGCCTTCTGAGTGCTGGATTTTTTCCTAAAGACAGGGTCTCACTTTGCAGCCTTGGCTGACCTAGCATTACCACACCTGACTTGATTTTATTTTTTTGAGACAAGGTCTTAAGCTCAGGCTGGCTTAGAATTTGCTATGAGCCCATGGTTCCCCTGCATCCACTTCAAGTGGATAACAGAATAAGATAGTCATTTTTCTTGATGTCAGAGTTGATTAGCAAGAGAGCTCTTCCCCAAACCAACAGAAGGTTTTTAGTATCCTAAACCATATCCCTGATTGTTCAGGGTCTTGTTTCTGGAGATGGGTAACTCAGATCTCACTAGACTGCTACACTGTTCTTTTGGCAGAAGCACAGATGCCAAAACTTTCTGATGTCCTTATTTTAACTGCTGTGGCTTGTTGGATTAAAACTTTTGACTGTGAAGCAAGTTAAGTATCAGTTTCTAAGGATTAATTTCTTCATGAGAGATAGAACAAGCAACACCTATCTTCATATGAGCCCTGTGGATGTACTTTCACCCGCAAAATTTCAGATTTCAATCGAGACAATTCAGAGACCCCTTCTCTGGATAACTAACTATGTTGACGGGAAAGTAAATATGTGTGGAACTCAGCTTGCATCCCTGATCATGTTCTATGCTGGAGCAAAGACGGTTCATACACACGCAGCAGCCAGTTCCTGTCTGTTTCTCCATCACGTGTTAACCTGGAGCTGCGTCTTTTTCCTTCCAGGGAGACTCAGCTCTTTATCATTGGACGGAAGTTCCTCTGAAGCCCACCTTAACTGTGTGTCCTTTCAGAGAGGTGCTGCCATTTTCTGGAAAATCAACAGTCTTCATTCTCAAAGTAGATGCAGCAGAGAGTTTTAAAATTTGCATTAAGGCTATTTATTTAGTGTGTGTGTGTGTGTGTGTGTGTGTGTGTGTGTGTGTGTGTGTATGTGTGTGTGTGTATGAAGGTGAGAACTTGAGTCTGGGTAGAAGGCCAGAAGAGGGCTTAGAGTTACAGGTAGTTGTGAGCCACCTGGTTGGGAACTGAACTCAGGCTCTCTGGAAGAGCAGCAAGTGATCTTGAGCACTGATCTCCTCTGTGATCTTTTATTTTATTTTTCCTAAAGACAGGGTCGTACTATGTAGACCTGGTTGGCTTGGAACTCTCTCTATGTAGACCAGGTTGGTCCTGAACTCTCAGTGATCTGCCTGTCTCTACCTCTGAGTGCTGGGATTAAAGGTGTGCACCAACAAACCCAGAAAGGAAAAAAAAAGCTTTTAAAAATTAATTTTAAAAGTATAGGAAGATCGCCACAGCAAGGTCCAAGGAAGTGGCCAAGTATGATGCCCTTATACCTTTAAAATAAAGAATTACACCAGGTGGTGGTGGTGCATGCCTTTAATTCCAGCAGTTGGGAGGCAGATGTGAGTTTGAGGCCAGCCTGGTCTACAGAGCTAGTTCTAGGACAGTCAAGGCTATACAGAGATAAATACTGTCTCCCCCCGAAAACAAACCAACCAAACAAACAAAAACAAAGAATTATATCTGGCCTTGGAGTAAATTCTGTGGGTGTTTCCAGTAAATCCACAGGACAAAAGGGTGTTAAAGCTGGTGGAAAGGAAGGGTAATTTCAAAGCATTTGTTTATTTGGTTCCAGAGAGGCCCCAGTTATCAGACTCTGATGACCAAAGGCGTTTTCCGTCAGGGAATGAGAGGGACTTTCCTCTCCAAAGAATATGGCTTACTGAGTGCAAGAAAAGACAGGGCAAAGGGCCCTGTAGCGATCGTTTCTAATTGATTTCAGCTGGAAACAATCAAGATATCCACTTGGCAATTTTGGAGCTACTACATCTTTAATTCCGTGTCCTGGATAGTTTTATATCAAGTTGACACAAGCTAGAGTCATCTGAAAGGAGGGAACCTAAATTGAGAAAATGCTTCCATAAG
Organism: Ondatra zibethicus; assembly: GCA_004026605.1. Lineage (NCBI taxonomy): Eukaryota > Metazoa > Chordata > Mammalia > Rodentia > Cricetidae > Ondatra > Ondatra zibethicus. Next base: position 9,048 of record PVIU01032014.1, read on the forward strand.
ATCTGGCTTTAGGGCATTTTCTTAATTAGTAACTGATGTGGAAGGGTCCAGTCCATTGTGGTTCCATTCCTGGGCTGGTGGTCCTGGGTTCTATAAGAAAGCAGGTTGAGCAAGCCACTAAGTAGGTACCCTCCATGGCCTTTGCATTAGCTCCTGCCTCCAGGTTCCTGCCCTGCTTGAGTTCCTGTCCTGACTTCCTTTGGTAATGAACAGTGCTGTGGAAGCAGAAGTCAAATAAACCCTTTGCTCCCCAGGTTACTTTTGGACATGGTGTTTCATCACACCAGTGATAATTCTAACTCTGACTGGGGAAGGAACTTCTTAAAAATCTTTGGAATCAATCGCTTCACAACCTATTGCCATTACAAATGGGTCTTCTCCAGTAACAGCTTCTTTTTTTTTACATGCCCATTTTTTTCCATGGTATTTATTGAGCTCTACATTTTTCTCTGCTCCCCTCCCTGCCACTCCCCTTCCTCCTTCAACCCTCCCCCAAGGTCCCTATGTTCCCAATTTACTCAGGAGATTTTGTCTTTTTCTACTTTCTACTTCCTATGTAGATTAAATCTATGTAAGTCTCTCTTAGTATCCGTATAAGTTTTCTGGGATTGTGATTTGTAGGCTGGTTTTCTTTGCCTTATGTTTAAAAACCACCTATGAGTGAGTACATGTGATAATTGTCTTTCTGTGTCTGGGTTACCTCACTCAAAATAATGCTTTCTAGTTCCATCCATTTTCCTGCAAAATTCAAGCTGTTGTTATTTTTTTCTGCTGTGTAGTACTCCATTGTGTAAATGTACCACATTTTTTTTAAATGCATTCTTCGATCGAGGGGCATTTAGGTTGTTTCCAGTTTCTGGATATGACAAACAAAGCCGCTATGAACATAGTTGAGCACATGTCCTTGTGGCACGATTGAGCATCCTTTGGATATATACCCAAAAGTGGTATTACTGGATCTTGAGGAAAGTTGTTTCCTAATTTTCTGAGAAATCGCCACACTGACATCCATAGGGGTTGTACCAGCTTGCATTCCCACCAGCAATGCAGAAGTGTTCCCTTTCCCCCACAACCTCTCCAGCATAAGTTGTCATCAGTGTTTTTGATCTTGGCCATTCTTACAGGTGTAAGAGGGAATCTCAGAGTTGTTTTGATTTGCATTTCTCTGATGACTAAGGATGTTGAACATTTCCTTAAGTGTCTTTCAGCCATTTTAGATTCCTCTGTTGAGAGTTCTCTGTTTAGGTCTGTACTCCGTTTTTTGTTTTTTTTTTTTTTTTTAAATTGGATTATGTGTTCTTTTGGTGTCCAATTTCTTGAGTTCCTTGTATATTTTGGAGATCAGACCTCTGTCTGATGTGGGGTTAATGAAGATCTTTTCCCATTCTGTAGGCTGTTGTTTTGTCTTGTTGACCATGTCCTTTGCTTTACAGAAGCTTTTCATTTTCAGGAGGTTCCATTTATTAATTGTTTCTCTCAGTGTCTGTGCTGCTGAGGTTCTATTTAGGAAGTGGTTCCCTGTGCCAATGTGTTCAAGTGTACTTCCTACTTTCTCTTCTATAAGGTTCAGTGTGGCTGGCTTTATGTTGAGGTCTTTGATCCATTTGTATTTGAGTTTTGTACATGGTGATAGATATGGGTCTATTTTCATTTTTCTACATGTTGATATCCAGTTATGCCAGCACCACTTGTTGAATATGCTTTCTTTTTTCCATTTGATATTTTTTGCTTCTTTGTCGAATATCAGGTGTTCGAAGATGTGTGGATTGGTATCCAGGTCTTCTATTCGGTTCCATTGGTCCTCCTGTCTGTTCTTATGCCAGTACCAGTCTGTTTTCAGTACTGTAGCTCTGTAGTATAGTTTGAAGTCAGGGATTGTGATGCCTCCAGAAGTTTTTTTGTTGCCCAAGATTGTTTTGGCTATCCTGGGTTTTTTGCTTTTCCAAATGAAGTTGAGTACCATTCTTTCAAGGTCTTTGAAGAATTTTGTTGGGATTTTGATGGGCATTGCGTTGAATCTGTCAGTAACAGCTTCTTAATTGTTCTCTTTGCCTGCTGTTACAGACTGTGCTATCTCACCGACTTCATTCCAACTGTGTCTGAGTAAATCTGTTGCAATCCAATCCTCAAATCCACAGACTTCTTCCTGCTGTTCTTCCTATCACATTCCCTGGTACCCTAAGATGCAGACATGCCTTGCCACTCTGCCACACCTTTAGCTGTTAGCACACATCTACAGCTGAGGCTAGTACGCGTTATCTTTTAAACCGTCAGACACTCTTTCCTCTAGAGAACCTTTTCTCATATCTCCCCTTGGCAAGCATTTTTAAGAAGAATGTTTAGTAATTATTTAAAAATTTCATGCAGAAATTTTTGACCAGATCCACCCCCATTCTATCCCCAGATCCATTCCCCACCTCTCTATCTCCTCAAGTTCATTGTCCTTTTTAAAATGATTATTAGTAAGCCATTGATTCCAGTTGTGCTGCCTGTGAGTGTGGTGCCATCCTCTGGAGCCACACTTTTTAAAGAGGACTGATTCTTCCCGCTTCAAGCCATCCACTGTCCGTAGTTCCCCAGTCCAGGTAGGTAAGGGCTCATGAACCCCTTCCTTCCACGCTAGAATGTTTACTGACTTGATGCTGTGCAGGGAATCACAGCCCCTGTAAGCTGACCCTTTCTTTTGCTTGCAGTTTATTTATACATTTATGTCTGTTGTCCTTACACGATGTATCTTCTTGAAGGCTATTTGTTTTGGGCAACCATTTAATCAGGGTTCACTGTATGTCAGGCTCTTAATGAGGTAAGAGCTTCTCCCAGAGCTCATTGCTTTGCCCCGCTCCTGGCACATGCTTGCGGGATGAACAGCACAGCGTGTTATCTAGCACAAAGCACCCCAAGTTGCATGAGCACGTGACTTAACTCGAGGGAACTTGTCAACATGCGGATGTTAGAGCTCCACCCTGAAGCTCTTGAGTCAGAAGCTTGTGGGCAAAGTGTGGGCACCCAAGTGTTTAGTGAGCTTCCTAATGCTTCTGAGGTGTCCCAGTTTGTGAATGTTGAGAAGTTCCGCCTGCTCATCAGAAAAGTTCACCTTCATCTCATTCCAGGCAGACAGAAGCCTACCCTGAATTCCAGCTCCTTTACAAGAAGAAAAGCACAAATTGTAAACGACTAAGTTTGAGGAATTTCATATTTCAATGCCTATGTGTTGCTTTCATTTAGTTCCTTTAAGAACTGTGCAAGGAAACTATTTGCCTCCCCATTTCAAAAAACAAAAAAACAAAAAACAAAACAAAACAACAAAAAAAAAACAACTGAGGCCAGAGTCAGTCACTTGTCCAGGAGGAATGGCTGATGCTGGAAATTGAAGCAGGAACTTCTGGCCTCTGACGCTGTCCCTGTGACACTGGGCTGCCATCCCACACCTGCCATAGCTAATGCCTCTCTTATGTGTGTCTGGTTTCCCACTGTCCTCAGGTACCTACGGCATACTGCTGCTGGTCTTGGAGGGGTTTCTACAGGCCTAGGAAAAATGGGAAAACATAAGATAGATACTATTCTTCTCATCACCATGCCTCAGAAAATGGAGAATGTCATGGATTTTCTGCTGATGGCCAGAAAGGATACCAAATCAGTCAACACCAAGAACAAGGGTAGTGTGAGATTCAAAGTTCAGTGCACCCAAATCCTTTATGTTCTGGTTACCACTGAGAAGGAGAAGGCAGAGATACTGTAGCAGTCCCTTTGGCAGTGAAGGGGAAGAAATGAACCAGTCCTCCTTATTTGAAATGTATTAAAAATCTTGAAAAGTCAAAAGAAAGAAAAGGAGGGGAGGTTTAAACACAGCCTTCTGAAACAAGCTTCATTGCTGGGCGGTGGTGGCACACACCTTTAATTCCAGCACTAGGGAGGCAGAGGCAGGTGGATTTCCTTGAGTTCGAGGCCAACCTGGTCTACAAGAGTTAGTTCCAGAGTTCCAGGACAGCTAGGACTATTACACAGAAAAACCCTGTCTCAGAAAAAAAAAAAAAAAAAAAAAAGCAAAACTCCAAAATAAGCTTCATTGTAAAACTTTTAAAAAGGGGCTAAAAGTTCAGTTCTGGAAGATAGAGGGACATGGAGACAGAGATAAAGCCCCCACCTTAATTAACCCCTGCCCTCTTTCCAGTTAGAGCCAAGAGGGGCGTATGGTGAGAACTCCAGCGCTTCCTCCTTCAGAGTCTCAACCCTATTGTAACACACGAGTCTGACATGCTTCCAAGGTCTGTAATCCTCCGGATGGGAGACAGGAAGCTGGGCTGGAATAGGAAAGGGTTTGGGGAGGGCTGGGATAATATAAATAACTCCCTGACCTTTGCACAGTGTTGCCCCACCTCCCAACCCCCAGCCTCACTGTCCCTGTCCACTTTTCTGATCAGATCTGTGGAGAGAAAAGTGTCAGCCTCCCCAGCTGGATGGGGGCTCCATGGTGACAGGAGAGCTCTGTTGTGTTTGTGTCTGAATCTCAGAGGCAACCTGTTTCGGTGTAAGTGATCAGTGACTGCCATTTGTACGCCTGACTGAAGAAGGAACAGCCACATTGGAATGAGGACAGCTAGAGAAGTGGTCTGTGCAGGGGAGAGTATGTGGGCAGTCTGTCCTTCCCTATTGTCCCAAGACAGCCCCTCAGATGCTGACGTAGGGGAGAGAATTACTAATTCAGAGTCCCAGGTCTTTTTTTTTTTTTTCCCCGAGACAGGGTTTCTCTGTGGCTTTGGAGCCTGTCCTGGAACTAGCTCTTGTAGACCAGGCTGGCCTCGATCTCACAGAGATCTGCCTGCCTTTGCCTCCCAAGAGCTGGGATTAAAGGTGTGCGCCCCCACCGCTGGGCTTGAGTCCCAGGTCTTAATGAGTGGGATCTCCTGTTTCCCCCACCTGCCCCCGAAGACCATCTTCTTATTCAACTCCTGAGACACTGCCTTCTTCCTCCTAGCTTTCCAGCACTGGGGTAGGAAAACCCCAAAGTGAGT
>PVIU01032015.1:0-13987 GCA_004026605.1 Ondatra zibethicus
AAAAAAAAGTCCCCTTGCTATATAATAATGAAAGCTCAAAATATACAGAATAAAGAAAGAATATTAAGAGCTGCAAAGAAAGGACAAGTAACATATAAAGGCAACTATCAGAATTACACCAACTTCTCAATGGAAATCCGAAAGTCATGGGAAGATGTGCTGCAGACACTAGAGACCACAGATACAAACACAGACTACTATTCCCAGCAAAGCTTTCAATACCATCAATGGAGAAAGCAAGATATTCCATGACAAAAGCAGATTTAAACAATACCTATCCACAAATCTAACCCTAAATAAAGTATTAGAAGGAAAACTCCAACAAAAGGAAGCTAACTGCACCCACAAGAATGCAGGCAACAGACAACCTCACACCAACAAAACTCTAAGAAGGGAAACATACACACTACCACTGAAAATAACAGAAATTAACAGTCACTTGTCATCAATATCTCTTATTATCAATGAACTCAAGCCATCTATGAAAAGATACAGATTAAGAAAATAGATTCAAAAGCAAGATCCAGCCATCTGCTGTTTATAAGAAACACACCTCAACCTCAAAAACAGGAATAACCTCAGAGTAAAGGGTTGGGAAAAGATTTTCAAATCAAATTGACCTAAGAAACAAGCAGGTGTAATATCTAAGAAAATAGACTTTAAACTAAAATCAATCAAAAGAGATGGAGAAGGACACTTTATACTCATAACAGGAACAATCCATCAAGATGAAGTATCAATCCTGAACTTCTATTCCCCAAATACAAGAGCAGCCACATATGTAAAAGAAACATTACTAAAGCTTAAACTGCACATTAAACTTGTCACACTAATAGTAGGATACTTCAACACCCCACTTTCCCCAATAGACAGGTCAACAAGACAGAAACCTAGAAATAAGAGAACTAACAGATATCATGACTCAAATAGAAAGCAAAGAAACTAAAACTTCCTAGAATTCAACAAAAATGAAGGTACAACATACCCAAATATATGAGATACTATCAAAGCAGTGCTAAGAGGAAAGTTCATAGCACTGAGTGCCTACATAACGAAAGTGGGAAAGCTCAGACCAGTGACAACAGCACACCTGAAAGGTCTAGAACAAAAAAGAAGCACACTCACCCAGGAGGAGTAGAAGAAAGGGTATAGTCATATTGAGGGCTGAAATCAACAAATAGAAACAAAGCAAACAATACAAGGAATCAATGAAACAAAGAGCTGGTTCTTTGAGAAAATCAACAAGACAGACAAACCCTGTTCAAAACTAATCAAAAGCCAGGGAGAGAACATCCAAATTAACAAAATAAGAAATGAAAAGGAGACACAGCAACAGTCACTGAAGAAATCCAGAGACTCATTAGGTCATACGACAAAAACTTGCACTCCACAAAATTTGAAAATGTGAAATAAATGGACAATATTCTCAATAGGTACCAAATACCAAAATTAAATCAAGACCAGGTGGACAATTTAAGTAGACCTATAACCTGCAAGGAAATAGAAGTTGTCATCAAAAGCCTACCAACCAATAAAAGCCAGGGCAGTTCAAAGAAGAGCTAATACTATACTCTTCAAACTCTTCCACATAATAGAAACAGAAGGAACATTGCCAAACTCTGTCTGTGAAGCTACACTACCCTGATACCAAAACCACACAAAGACTAAACCAAGAAAGAGAATTACAGACCAATCTCACTCATGAACATAGATGCAAAAATACTCATTAAAACACTGACAAACTGAATCCAAGAACACATAAAAATATTCATACACCATGATCAAGTTGGCTTCAACCCAGAGATGCAGGGATAGTTCAATGTATGAAAATCTATCAATGTAATCCACCATATAAATAAACTGAAAGAAAAAAAATTGAATAGGCAGGATAATCATAATAAAATTGGCATTCCTACCAAAAGCAATCTATAGATTCAATGTAATCACCATCAAAACACTAACACAATTCTTCACAGACCTTGAAAGAACAATATTCCACTTCATATAGAAAAACAAAAACCCAGGATAGCAAAACAATCCTATATAATAAACTAACTTCCATGGGCATCACCATCCCTGACATCAAGCTATATTATAAAACTACAGTAATGAAAACTGCTTGGTATTAACGTAAAAACAGACAGGCTGACAAACAGAATTAAATCAAAGACCCAGAAATTAATCCATATCCTGTGAACACCTGATTTTTGACAAAGAAGCTGAAAATATACAATGAAAAAAGAAAGCATAGTTAACAAATGGTGCTTTCATAACAAGAAGTCAACATTTAGAAGAATGAAAAAGACCCATATTTATCCCCATGCACAAAACTCAAGTCCAAATGGATTAAAGACCTCAATATAAATCTCATCACACTTAACCTGATAGAAGAAAAAATACGAAGTAGTCTTCAATGCATGCGCACAGAAGACCACTTTCTAAATATAACAATAGTAGCACAGACACTGAGAGCAACAGTAAATAAATGGGACCTGAAACTGCGACGCTTCTGTAAAGTAAAGGACACAGTCAATAAGACAGGAAGGCAGCCTCCTGAATGAGAAAATATCTTTACCAACCCCAAAACATACAGAGGACTGATCTCTAAAATATTTAAAGAACACAAAAAATAAGATTTCAAAATTCTAAATAACCCAATTAAAAGCGGGGCACAGAATTAAACAGAGAATTCTCAACAGAAGAATTTCAAATTGCCAAAAGACACTTAAGGAAATGTTCAACATCCTTAGCCATCAGTGAAATGCAAATCAATATCTCTGAGATACCATCTAATACCTATCAGTATGGCTAAGATAAAAACACCAATGATAGCTTATGCTGGAGAGACTATGGAGTAAGGAGAACACTCATCCATTGCTTGTGGGAATGCAAACTTGTACAACCACTCTGGAAGTAGGGATGGCAATTTCTCAGAAAATTGGGAATCAACCTACCTCAGGACCCAGTGATACTACTCTTGGGCATATACCCAAAGGATACCCAATCATACTATACTTGACCCTTAAAGATGAACATGGTATTTACTCGCTCATAAGTGGATACTATCTGTAAAGCAAAAGATCTTGAGCCTATAGTTCATGATTCTAGAGAAGCTAAGTGACAAGATGAACCCTAACAAAAACATACATATATCCACCTGGAAAGGGGAAACAGACAAGATCACCTAACAAAATTGGGAGCATGGGGATGGGGGTAGCAGGGAGGAGGGAAGGGGAAGAAAAGGAGTATAAGGGAGGAGGGAGAAGAAATTGAGGGAACAGGATAGTTGAGATGGAGGAAGGACAGAGATGAGAATAAAGAAAGAGATATTTTGATTGAGGGAGCTATTATAGGGCTAACAAGAAACCTGGCACTAGAAAAATTCCCAGGATTCCACAAGGATGACCCCAGCTATGACCTTAAACAATAGAGGAGAAGGTACCCAAACTGACCTTGCCGTGTAATCAGACTGATGAATATATTAAATATAACCATAGAACCTTCATCCAGCAACCTTTAGGAGCAGAGGCGGAAACCTGCGTTGGAGCACTAGACTGAGCTCCTAAAGTCCAGTTTAAGAGTGTGAAAAGTGAGAATATGAGTAAAGGTCAAGACCATGATAGGTACACCCACTGAAACAGTCTACCTGAACTAATGTATGGCTAGGGCAAACTGCGGAGACACTGGCAGTGGCACCAAGATTTATCCCTACTGCATGTACTAGTTTTTTTGGAACCTATTCTCTTTGGATGGATACCTTGTTCAGTCTAGTTATAGTAGGGAAGGCAATGGACCTTCACCATAGCAATGTGCCTTGCCCTCTCTGAGGAGTGGATGGGAGGTCGGGTGGGGGAGTTAGATGGAGGAAAAAAGGAGTAGGGGAGGGAGTGGTATGTAAAATAAAAAAGATTGTTTTTTTTTCCTTTTTAATAAATAAGTAAAATTTTTTTCCCAGAGTTAAATAACCAACAACACATAGATTAAACACAATTAATGTGGCTTTGGAATATACATGTACAAGTGGTATGGTATATTGCTTTAATCCAGGTGGGAGAAAACAAGAAAGGGGAGCTCTCTCTCTAAAACATGATAATGATTCTCTCCTTAATTGATTACTAGCAAAACTATTATATAGGTTGTGGTGGTTTGAATAGTAATGGCCCTCATAGACTTATGTGTTTGATTGCTTGGCTCATAGGGCATAGTACTATTAGGAGGTATGGCCTTGTTGGAATTGGTGTGACCTTGTTGTGTCACTATTGGGGGGGCAGGCTTTGAGATCTTATATATAACCAAGCTATGCCCTATACACAGCCTTTCCTTCTGCAGCCCGGATATACAGATGCAGAACTCTCAGCTCCTTCTTCAGCATCATGTCTTCCTGCATGTTAACATACCTTTCACCACGCCAATAATGGACTAAACCTCTGAAACTGTAAGACAGCCCCACTTAAATGCTTTTCTTTGTAGCAGTTACCTTGATTGTGATGCCTTTTCACAGCAATAGATTTAATAAAATCCTGTCTTTATCAGTTAGAATTTTACAAAAGCTAATGCCAGGTGTATTGATGAGACTCCAGTTCTTGAGGTGTTTGAGGGACTTTATACAAAGAGAATCACTGTAGTATTTGCCCATATTTGACAATATGGGTTGTAACTTTGCTGATTGATATGTATTTGCTAGAGAACTAGAAAAGAATTGTTCATGGTACAAAGAGATGATTCAAGACTATCAGTTAAGAGTCACTGAAGACTGGCTGTTTGTTTCTTTATTTCTATACAGAATTTGAGGAAGGAGCCTTGTGTGATTCCAGAAAACATTAACAGTAAATCTCGTTGGTCTCCTGATTTTGAACCACCCAGTCTGTGATTGATTGCCTCTTTGCTTTATGACTTCAACAGGGAAGCATCTACAGCAGAAGCAGGTGATGAATGCAAAATGTTCACTTCACCTCTGAGATAAGAAATGCCCCAGAACCCATATGTCTCATAAAGACTATTCTCCCAATGACTATCTTAAGGAATCAATCGTCCTGCAACTTTGAGTGGTACCATGTTGTGGATGAAACCACCACTGCAAGCATGTTCTGTCCAAATACAGGAACCAAACTGTAAGACAATGTAAACTCTTAGATAACATAAAAGACAAAATTATGGTTTCAACATTTCTTAATAGTAGAAGTTGTTTTGTACCTAATTTTTTCATCAAATTTCATGTGATAATAAAAGAAAATAATGTTAACTTTTAATTCCATCATTATAATGCACATCAAAGTATGAATATCTAAAGAAAGAACATAAAAACTTATGAAAAATAAATTTAATTTATGTTATTGTCAAGCAAGTGACCCAGGATAATTTTACACTCTCTAAATGTCTTTTTCTATCTTTACTTCCTATGTGTCTTGTATGCTACCTATTCTGTTAAAACCTGATAAATAGAAGGCAGATAGTCAAATAACTTTAATCAATAGTTCCTTAACATATCTTCAGTTGGAAATACTACCTGGATATTATCTCCCATTTTAACTGAGAAGTTAAGAATTGTTCTGTGGAATTTTTCTCAACTTAATTCCTCAACTTAATTTCTCAACTAATTCTACACAATTCTACTGATTTCTACCATTAGAAAGCAGTGTTTAGACCTTCAAAAATTAAATAGATCTGATTCTATTAGAAGAAAGTGTAAACTATGACAATTGTGGATTATCTAAAATAAAAAAATAAATACTTTATGAGGAAATTAGTTAGAAAGTACATTCACTGTTTCTCAGATCATTCATAAATAAGCAGCAATTGCTTAATTTTCTCCAGTTTACCTTAGGCTAAGTGGTAATTTGAGCTAATTTCCTTTTTCTCTTTTGCCACTTCACACGAACACACACACAGACACACACACACACACACACACACACTTTCTTCCATCCCCTGTATGTACAAAATGTGTTTCCCTGGTTCTCAGGGATTATTCTGATATGTGGATTGTTGCAAGTCATGATTGAAAATATCACTTCTCTGAGCTAATGTTTAGACTTTTCATCCACTCAACCTTTCTCTATATAAACTGTTATCGATTCTGTAACAAAAGAAAAAACTCCTCTGTTCATGTATACCACTGTTGCACAGATGCAGATCCTACCTGGATGTTTTAGGTTAGTTGTTAGTGAGTCAAGCCTAACTAGTCATTTATGTTGAGTATCAAAGATATTTTAGTTTTTAGTTACTACAATAAACACTATTTCCATTTCAATAACCATTATTTCTATAACTTCTCGCTTCATAATTACTGCTATTGTATGCATTTAAGACCAAAGACACTTTATAATTGTTTAGTTAAATCATTAAAACTATTTATAAACTGAACCATCATGTCATCTAAAAAAAGGCACATTAAATTCAAATACATCTTTTTTATTATCTCAGAAGTCCATTTACATTGCTATTCTAGTAATATATTGATTGCATTTCTTGTTAACTTATGAAAATTCATTGGCAATAAATATTTGGGTCAGTTTAAAAGGAATAAATTTTGAAATTATTGTTTCAATTAATAATAGAATTAAGTTATCCATTTAATTAATAACCTAGTAAAGTAATACAGCTATGTCTACATTCAGTTGAGTGATTTTGTTAAAATCAGATTTTGAAAACCTTTCAAGGAAGATTTGACTAGAGCTAAAACACAATTATCTTGAATTAAAAAGTACATTTTTATCATACTAATTATAATTGGTAAACTATATTTATGTAAATCTGTTTTGTTATCCAATTCTACTAAAATCTATTATTGTGTAACATGAAGGCCTGCTTGTCGAGGTTTCTGTCCTGACCAGTTCCCACTGCCAGCAAGTCCCAAAGAAATCATGCAGAGAGTCTGCATTAGGTTATAAACTGATTGGCCCATTAGCTCAGGCTTCTTATTAGCTCTTGTCGCTTGTATTAACCCATTATCCTTATCTATGTTAGCCACATGGCTCAGTACCTTTCTCAGCAGGGCAGGTCACATCCTGCTTCTTCTGTAGTCTGAGCAGAAATGCCGAGAGAGCTTCCTGCTTCCCAGAATTCTCCTATTCTCCTTGCTCCGCCTCTAATTCCTGTCTGGTTGTCCCACCTATACATCCTGGCTAATGGGCAATCAGCATTTATTTAAATCATGATTGACAGAATACAGACATTTTTCCTGCACCACTTCCCCCTCTTTTTTTTTTTTTTTTAAAAGGAAAATATCCATAGCCCATTTTTTTGGGAATGTGGGAGTAGTATTCCAGGCTACTTCCGGCTGGTTGAGGGCGCTGATAATCTTATGGGGACCTAAAGAAAATTTAGAATTATGATCAAGTCCTGACAGAAGTATTCTGTGAGTCTTCATCATCTCAGGCTTCAGTCTTGAATCTGTTATGAATGTAGAACTCAGACATCCAGGCCATCTGTTCCTACCGGAGATTTCTCAGGTGGTCTTCCTTGATGAAACCTGAGTTTTCTTAACTCTGAATGAATCCACAGCCTCTCATTTCCTGTGGAAACAAAAGCAAAATCTCTCCTCCAAAGTAACATATCTTTTGACTTCAATTTTGAAGTCAAGGTATTTTCAAAATACCTATCTTGGAGTAATTCAGCAGCATTTATAAGCAAAAATCTTTTAGCAGCTGTTGCACCTTCCTCAGCATTCAAACAATTCAAAGAGAGCATAATAACATACAGTATCAAGATTCTCTGTGTATTTTCCATCTTTATGTGGCTTTATTTTAACCTCTATTTCTTTGATTATTACTTTTAACTTTTGGCTTTTTGAGGCACGTTCTCTGTGTATCTTTGTCCTGGAACTCACTCTGTAAACCAGGCTGTCCTTTAACTCACAGAGATCTGCCAGTCTCTGCCACCCCAGTGCTGGGATTAAAGGTGTGTGCTACCACACCTTGAACTCACAGAGATCTCTCTGTCTCTGCCTCCAGGCATTGGGTTTAAAGGTGTGTACCACCACACCCAATTATTCTCTCTTTTTTTTAATTTTTACTTTATGAACTTTAACCTTTAGCCTGCATAGATTTTAAACACATAGTAAACCATTTAGAGGTTTTTTTTTCTTCTCTTTGAATCTTTCTTTACTGTATATCTCTCTTTTTCTGACCACATGGGTCTTTAATTTGCTAAAGAATATGGAAAAGATTAAAGCCGTGGCTTTGACAGCTAGATCCAGCCCATTCCTTAGCTTTCTGCAATTCCAGCCTCATGGAGGAGGTACCAGCTGTAGCCACGTTTAGCGCGAAAATCTATGGTGTTTCAAGGTCCCTGCCAGCAAGCAAGCTGCAGCATTCTGCTCACAGACCACATTCAAATGTTCCCTGGCCCAACTGTCTGCCTGAAAGAATCAGAGTTTGCCCTGGCAGGTTGGCGCAGAAAGCGGCATTTTAAAACGGCACAGCTTTTTTTTTTTTTGCTATGGCCGAAAACCGAAAAGCATGTGGTCAGCATTTTATCAACACTATTTAAGTGTTTCATGGCAGGACCTCTTAAAACCTTGCAGCGATAGCTGAGTCAGGAAGCCTTTCTTAGATGAAAGCGCTTGCTTGCCTTTAGCAAGCAGAGCAGACCTGAGAAATTGCTGCTACCAAGAAGCCATGCTTTACTCTATTTTTTTCTGCCCAGAATTACTTCCCAAGCTCTGTCAGGCTTTATGTGGATGCAGTTGTCGACGTGGGCGCCATTCCGTAACATGAGGGCGGGCTTGTTGGGGTTTATATCCCACCCGGTCCCCCTATATATAGAGGTATATTTCAGTTAGACAGACATTCTTCATACCTTTTAAAGACAACAGAATATGGCATATAATGTTTTAATAACTTAGGACTTTTCATGACAATGAGACACGTCTGCTCCTGGCAGCACCAGCTACTTCAAGAGGAAGATGGGCATCAAAGAGGCTCCTTATGGAGTTGGTTTGCCATTTGGGCAAGAAAGTGCTCTTGCCTGGACTGTTGCATAAACAGGACACAAAGAACCCACAGAGAGAGGACTGCCGAACTTGCCTAAAGGTGAGATGATCCTTCGGGGCTCCTGCTTCATGAAAGAGTCTGCGAGACATTCTGCAGGATACAGAAGAAAGTGAATGAACTGTCTTTGAATTTTCCTGTTTCATGGAAAAGTCTGCTGGATACCATGGGCCTGTAGGCTGAAGATGGATGCCCCAACGGTACAAAGGAACTTTGGGTGACTGTACAGGCAGCGAGCTGTCTCTGTCATTTTTAGAGATTTGGAAGTTGTTTACTTAGGTAATATTATATCCTTCTGGAGTCTTTGATGGAGTTGAAGAATGGATAGTTATAGTTTTCCATTGTTTGATAAAAGATAAAATATATCTAAATATGGTAACTGTAGTTCTTGCTTGATAACTGTTTTGTTATATGTAATGTTACTATGTCAAAGTTAAAGCCTTCTTTTTTGTTTAAACAGAAAAAGGGGAAATGGTGTAGGAGGGTCTTCTGTATTTGTGTTACTTTCATTGGTTAAATAAAGAAAACTGTCTTGGCCTTTTGATAGGGCAGCCTTTAGGTGGGTGGAGTAGACAGAATGGAATGCTGTGAGAGAGAAGGCAGTGTGGTAGACGCCGTGCTTCTCCGGCCTGAGATGGATGTAGGTTAGAATCTTCCCGGTAAGCCATGACCCCGTGGTGATACACAGATTACTAGATATGGGTTAGTTTAAGATGTGAGAGTTAGCCAAGAAGAGGCTAGAGTTTATGGGCCAGGCAGTGTTTAAATGAATACAGTTTCTGTGTAATTATTTCAGTGGCCGGGAGACAAGTGGGAGGACGCAGCCCACGTGCCTCTTGCAACATTATTGTATCAGTGTGAATCTGTACTTGAAGACTTAAATATTCCAAACTTAAAGTAGGCACATTGGTTTCAGAGAAAATAATCCATTACATTAAATAAATTGGGTTAAATAAATTTTTTATTCTTGTGGAATCACTTATATTTAGAAACATTTCTTTTGTTTAAAAGTCATTCAAATGTTTTACCTATTACACTCATTTTAAATAATCTTAAAATAAACATAACAGCATTGATTCAAATATAGTACAGGTAATTCATTGCAATTGCCTTTATTTTATTTTATATTTTAGGGAAATCTCAATATAAGTCAACCTCAGGATAACCTAACTGATTCAATTAATATTCAGATTAACTTTCACTAGTGTCAACATTTAAATAAGTACCAAAATTGGTATAGGAGCATTAGTGTGAACTTTGTATTGTGAGCTCATAAATAAAATTATAAAACTAGCAAACAAGCATCAATGGCACCTTAATTTTTAATCTAACTTGTTTTGTTAGGGAAGAAAATCACAAAATCTTGGCTATCTACTCCAAAACAGAAACTTGTTGATTGGTCCTGGAAAAAATATTGCTTTCATTTCTCAAAATGAAGATACTTATAAAATCCAAGTAATTCAAATGATCTTGATCTTTTTCTGATTGCACTAATTAATGACAGTGATAAATTCTCTTTCCATTAGTTATAATCAGGAACAGGAACTCAACTAAATACCAATACTAATAAAAAGCTTTTAATGTTACATGTGTATGCACATTTGTGAGTGTGTGTTTGCCTTTGTGTGTGGGTGTATGTGTGTATGCACATGTGCGCATGTTCATACCTGCACATGTGTATGGATGCATATGAACACACATATATGTGGACGTTTTGTGCTCATTAACGCTCCAGATGGACATATGCTATCTTCCTCAGTTGCCCCTTGAATCTGTCTATTTCTGTTTCCTGAGTGCTGGGATTACAGAAGTGAGCCAAAGTGTTAAGATTTGAACATAGATACTGGAGATCAAACTCAGGTCTTTGTGTTTTTACAGTAAGCACTTTCATAACTGAACCATTTCCAAGCCTCGAAAGTATGTGTTTTTGGTGTAACACTACTTTTCATTTCGTAGTAATTTCGATACCATAAGGAGAGGTGGGTCTAACTGTTTCATTTTCATGTGTATTTGTCTTTCCACTCTGCTCCCCTCTTCTCTTTTATCCACTTGTTCCTTTGTGCTTTCATGGCACACATCTTATAATCTTCCTAGCTCTTCCTCAACTTCACAGTCACCTTCCTATTTTCAGTCCTATAGGTATATCAGTGTCTGTAAACTTCTATGTAGATTTCTGTGAGAGAGTAGTTAGAATACTTGTTTTCATGTTTCTGACTTATGTCACTAAGCATGACATTCAGCCCCATTCAATTTGCTGAAATTGACACTATTTCATTCATCTTTTCTGCTGGAAAAGATTACATTGTAAGATAAAAGATTAACCATATCACATTTTGTTCATCTGGTCTCCTGCTGATGGACATTTAGACCGCTTCCATATTGTGACCATTGTGAAGGTCGTAGAAGGAAATATGAAAGGATAAATATTATGCCAACTTAAAATTACTTGGATTTATTCCAAACATATTTGAATTGTGTTCGTTACAGTTGAAGCATTTTTAATACAATCATAATGATCTGCATGGTTTTCTTTCATACCAGTTACATTCCCAATATTATGTATGAAGATAACCTATTTTCTGTAAATTTGACTGCATTTATTGTTATTTTCTTGATGACAACTAACTTTCTTATATGTAATAGCAACTCAAAGTCATTTTAATTTGTACTTCTCTGATGATTGAGAACTTTGAATATTTTTCAAATATCCATCATCCTTTCATACTTCTTCCTTTGAGAATTAGCTATTCATTAGTCCATTTGCTACTAATTTTAAACATTTTATTTTCATTCTTTAGAATTAGCTTACATATTTCCCTATAGGATTTTCCTACATATATCACTTTAGTTGCTTCTTCCTCATTCCCAGTCATATTTCTGCCCACTTTCATTGTTATTATACCCTATGTCTCCTAGTATTTTATACTTTCATTTTAACTTGCCCACCTTCCTCCTTTAGAGTACTCTCCCTATGTGCTCAGATATTATTTCTTGACCTTTGCCGACATTGCTCCAAACTATACATGCATGTTCACTGTTAACAGGCTGAAATCGTTATCTGAGAAAGAACATAGAATATTTGTCATTTGTGATTCTTGTTTAAACGTTTCCTTCCATATAATGTTTTAAATATTAACCTACATTCCTCAAAATACCTTAATTTCAATTTTCTTTATGATTGAACTAAAAATAAATTTGTTTAGCATATCATGTTTTTATTGTTATTTTATGCTTAGTTATAGTCTTTAATATTTTTGTTATTTTGATATGGAATAGTAAAAATGCAGTATAGACTTTACAATCAATAGATTTCACAAATGGAGTATTTTATCTTATTTGCAAACAATTGTTTTTACTTTTTTACTTACATGACTACATATATATATATATCACTAATTACTTTTTAAGAATGCTTTAGTAGATTTAAATACTCATAATTTTCTATTGTTGTTATATAAAGACATAATGAGTAATACATACACTATTTATTCAATGACAAGAACACATCTATCAGGATTTAATTGGAAAAGTCATTACTTCATAAGAACTGAACAATAAGTATGCAATTAGAAATTAAATATAAAGTGATTCCGATGCCAAACCCATTATAAAGGGATAAATGATGTGTTCTGCAATTAGAGATGATTTTTGACACTAATGACCTTTGACACTTTGTTCTCATGGACCGTTATCTAACATCTTCATTTGCTTAGAGGAATAAGAAAATATCATAGAAGAATGTGATAACATTCAACTAAGGTTCATAGAAAAAACTTTATACTAAAGATCCTATAAAGCCAATTGACTGTTTAGTATTTCGTGATTGTGGAGAGCTAGAAGACTGAAGACCAAGAGCCACATTATTTTGTATACTCTTATCCCCTTTCATAGATATAGAGATTCCATCTCTGTTTTTGCCCTAAGGTATCTGTGTATCCCAGAAGAAACATTTTATAATGCAGCTTTCATCAACCCAAAACCTAAGAAAGCAACCAGACACCACAAAGAAATCTACAACAGAGAATTCTACTTTTCTGTAACCTACCTACCTATGTTTCCAGCAATGTATTTGAAAAGAGCCTTGATGCATGACTTTCATTTTTTGACTATAAAAAACTAAGAACACCATTTTCACTTTGGACAATGGTAATTTGGTAACATGTATCTAAGATTGCAGGTCATGATTTCTCATATTTGGCACAAGAAAAAATTATATCTTAGTACTTTGAAGGTTGAGCTGCCATTTGCACTGAAATGTTTTAATATTTTCTCTTTGAAAGTGAAAAATTTTCCCTGAAATGTAAGATGGTAGTTTAAGTTATATTGCTGAAAGAAGAAACAGTGTATGTTGAAAAAAATAATAATGATTTTCAAAGCCTATCCCAGAATTTGTTCCACATTTTTTAAAATGTTTACACTTAATATTTAATATATGTTACCATTTAATGTACTTCTTGCTATTTATTTCTCTTGGTTTTAATCAGTGGTTGCAGATGAAGTAGTGGTAGTTATTAGAACCATCAAATTGCCAAATTTGACATTTTAATATAATTAACATTGTTATATAGTTTCTTGTTGAAGGAAGACACTAAGCCATTAGGATGAGAAGACTGTTAAGTATATTTGCAATTCTAAAAATGGCTTAATTTGCAAACACAAAGAACTATAAAATCCAAGTGCTCACTAGGAAGCCAAGCATTGTGTAAAATATTGAAAGAGCAATCTTCTGAGAGCACAGAGATTTATGTTTATATGTTTCAGTGCAACTGCGAGAACAGTAGCACACAATGTATATGGCGTTGTTCAATGAGTTCCCTTTGCCAAATAGGAAAGACAGTTTCTCTTTGCTAGCAGAATATTCAAGAATCCGACACATCATAATGAAAAATGGAAAACAATAAATGTAAATAAAGCATTACTGTAGCCCTTTGCCTGTTGCTTTTCCACCATTTCTGCAGTCAAGACTGATGATAGATAGTAGTTTAAAAGCAACAATA
>PVIU01032016.1:0-14056 GCA_004026605.1 Ondatra zibethicus
GTAGTCCTTGTTTTCTTTGTATTGTATTGGTAATTTTCTTCTACACACTTTGTCATTGTGAACACCTACATTAAAAATATGTACCATTTGAATTGGAGAGATGGCTCAGTTGATAAAGTACTTGCTTTTCAAGCTAGAGGATCTGAACTCAAACCCCGGAATGTTTAAACTCCAATTTAAAAATGAACGAACGAACAAACAAACAAGAAAACCAAGTGTGGTGGTACCAGTTTGATGCATGAATTGTAAATCCATCACTGGGGATATGGGAACACGTAGATCCCCAGAACTGGCTGCTTAGCCAGCCTACCCTACTTTACAAATGCCAGACCTCCCAGACCAATGAGGTACCATATTTCTTTAAATTTTTTGATTAGGTTTATTTGTTTATTTATTTAAAGATTTTATTTATTTATTATGTATACAATGTTCTGCCTGCATGTATGCCTGCAGGCCAGAAGAGGGCACTTTGTCTCATTACTGATGGTTGTAAGCCACCATGTGGTTCCAGGGACTGAATTTAGGATGTCTGGAAGAGCAGACAGTGCTCTTAACCACTGTGTCATTTCTCTAGACCCCAAGGTGTACGCCTTTAACCCCAACACACAGGAGGCAGAGGCAGGCAGATCTCTGTGAGTTTGAGGCTAGCCTGGTTTATAGAGCAAATTCCAGGACAGGCTTCAAAGCTATATAGAGAAATCCTGCCTCAAAAAAGAAAACAAAAACAAAACAAACAAACAAACAAACAAAAAACAAAAACAGAGGAGTATTCCATTTTTTTTCTTTAAAGGAGGGCTGTTACTAAGAATGATAACTCAGATTGACCTCTGTTCTCCACATGCATGTGAACATGCTTGTATATGATGTGGGATTCCCCTCTGTATGCTGTGAATATGTTTTATTAACATTGTTTAACAAAGAAGCTGCTTTGGCCTATGGCAGAGCAGAATATAGCTAGGCAGAAAAAGTAAACTGGATTCACGGAGAAAGAAGGCAGAGTCAGGCACATGCCATGGAGCTGCTGAAGGAGAAAGATGCCAGAACCTTACTGAAAAAACACATCCTCATGGCGATACACAGATTAATACAAATGGGTTAATTTAAGATATAAGAGCTAGTTAGGAATATGCCTGAGCCATTGGCCCAACAGTGTTGTAATTAATATAATTTTTGTGTGATTATTTGGGTCTAGGTGGCTGGAAACAAAAGTGCAGTCTCTGTTTAAATGTATACCTATATGCACAGGAGCAAGCAACACACACACACACACACACACACACACACACACACACACACACACACGATAGTTACCCTAGCTATATATTCTTTCATTCAAAACAAAAAGAAAAATTTCTCTTCCTAGGCTGAGAAGATATTTTTAAAAAAACAATCTAGGTAGTTTCCAAACTGCACTGTGTCTCTGGCTACCTTTTCCTTTTTTGTGCTGCTGGTTCTGGTTCCAGGTATGGATTCCTGTTGTGTGACAAGACTTTTCTTGAGAAGACTCAATATATACATCTACTCACCCATCATAGGGAGCCCACAACAGATCGAAGAATGGCTACCACCAAAGGCAACCTGATAAACCTATGTGTTACACTGGGTTAATCCCAGGAATTTGGGTCAGGAGTTACTTATGGGAGCAGAAATGAATCAAAGGCATCTGCATGACTAAGGCTAACCCCAACATGGGTGGCAGCTCACAGTAACTGAGAACCTGGAGCACACTCAACAGGTTGCAGATAGGCCAGCAGACGAGAGAATGTGCTTTCCACGTGGCTCCACTCTGGCCTAAACCTTTTCTAGGCAGCTCAGCTGGTTTCTGCTCCTTGCAGCAGCTGGTTTGGGCTCTGAGCCTCTTTGTAGTTTGGCTTGCTGAGCATCTTTCCAAGTTGACTTGTCTGATAGTGTCCCTCAGCAGCCTCCATTGTTTACTCCTAGGAGGGAGGGACCTATGGAATCTGGTTAGTCTCAGAGACTTCCTGAGGACATTTTGACTGATTTACCTTCTGGCTTAAGAAGCTTCCCTGCCACACCATTGTCACCTGAATCTAGGGGGCCTAGTTTGGTCCTATGCAGGTTCCCCAGTTGTCAGTCAGGAGTCGGGGATGTTCCAGAAGTTCGGGTCAGCTGATTCTGTGGGTTTCCCCATCATGGTCTTGACGTCTTTGTTCATATTATTGCTCCTCCCTCTCTTCACCTGGTATGTCTTGGGCAATACATGGGCCTGCTGGCAGTGGGGCCAGGATCTAACTCTAAAGCATGAACTGCCCTTGCAGAGCCCGTTCTCTATACAGAGATACCTTTCTCAGTCTAGGCACGAGGACGCTTTGGCATTGCCTCGAAGAGGGGACATGACAGTCTTAGCTGACTTCCCAGGGAAGGCCTTAGTTTCTCTGAGAAGTGACTGGGAGGTGGAGTAGGGGGAAGGGCAGTAGTGAGAGAAGAGGAGGGAGGGGGAACTGGGATTGGTGTGTAACATATAAATTAGTTAATTAAAAAAGTTTTTTTTTCTAAAAAAAAACTTCCCTGTGGAACTGAATATTTCAGTCTTGGAGAAAATGAGTACACAATTCCTTAGGTTTTTCCCTAAGTGGAGCAGCTTGTTTAATCAATTTTCACCTCAACTCCACCTTCAGGAGTTTTTATTATCTCCAGCTTCTCAACAGTTTTGTGTCTCAGAAAGAGTCTCATGCTCCCGGTAGTTTTAGTGAAGAGTCATGATAGCCAAGCCCCAAGTTTGGGCCCTCACTAACGACATCTGAAACCCTGATCTCTCTGTTACTTGTGCTATGTTTCTCACAGAAATACATGAAGAATTTGCTTTGAAAATCATAAGTTCCTTCCTTCGTGTAGGATTTAATTTCTTCCTTATAATAGTATTGGGAGGTTATCTGATCAGAGTTGTGGTCCCCATCCATAGATGACAGGGTCAGGGCTGCAAATGCATGGGTGAGCTTTTCCATGTTGGCCTTCAGCTCTGAATTGGACTCAAGTTCTATACCATGCTCACCTTTCTTCTTCATCAGGTCACAGTGTGAGAGGCAGTAACTTAAGAAAAGAATCACAAAAGAAGAAATTTCCCAAAGGGCTCATGAAAGAATCACAACATCCTCGGTAGGAAATAAGTAAGGGCAAGGAAATGAATGACACCTGACATCACATTTATTCATTTTGTGTTTATATATTTTCTGCTTGCCAGTATGCCTGTCCATCATGAGCATGGAGGACATGCAGGGCCTGTGGCAGCCTGAAGAGGGTGTGATATGCCCTGAAAACAGAGTTTCAGATGGACGTGAGCTGGCAAGTGGGTGCTAGAGATTAACCTGCAAGAACAGCAAGTGCTCTTAACCTCTGAATCATCTCTCCAGTCCCAGAATGCCTGCACCATCGTCTCCTTTAAAGCAAACTACAGCCCAGGTGGTCCACTTTCTCCAGAAGGTATTGTTGTCTAGAGCCATGTAGCTATCATGTAGCATCTTGAAACAGTTTCCAGATCTTTTTATTTCAAGGCTGGAACAATTTCTGTAAGTCTGTTCTCCTTGATGCTGCTCACTTCAAAGTTTGTATGAGAACCATTGCATGGAGATCCTCGCATGACAGTCCTGACATTTCTCCTCCACAGGCACAAGACTCACTCTCACTCTCTTCTTGCTCTCCCCTCACTCTCTCTTACACCCACAGAGAAGTATACACACAAAATATATTTCATTTCCATTATACATACACTTACACACAGAGAAGAGAGAGAACGAAAATAGTTTATTTCCATTATATACACACGCAGAATATTTTATTCCCATTACACACACACACACACACACACACACACACACACACACACACACACTGTGCTTGCATGCCCATGTACACAGATACAGACACATCTACAACTGGAACACCATCATTATAATTTCATCCTTTACCTGAACTTAGATGCCTTCCCAACGGTTTCCCTGACCACAGGAAGAAGGCCTCCTCCCATCTTTCCAAACTTTCTGAACCCCACAAAAGACATACCCCATCCTTCTGGTTTCTGCTATGACCTTGCCATGACCTTTACAGAAACCAAAAATCGCTGTTTGTTACTCTTCCAGAGCTCAATCAGTGGAGCCAATTAGAATCTACATGAATAATTTAACCTCCTGGTAGGGACTGGATGGATCAAAAGATGCAGCAGCTTTCCAAAATTAATAAAGGATTTTATAGAGTCATAAAAAGCCATAATTCAATCATTTTTAAAAGGACACTGGGCACACTTATTAAGGGCTGGGTGATGCTGAGGTGTGTTCAGAAGCCCACGAGTGCTCATTCAGCAGCAACGGCCTCTACTCATGCCCAGCCCCTTCCCAGACAAGCAGATAACCTGATCTGTGCATTTAACAAGCAATATTTACTAACGATCATTTCCAGACTGCTCAGTTTGGAGAAAGCACTCATAAAGAGGATGACTGAAACAAGGCAGGACACTCTTTTCTCCTATTAACAGTAAACAATCAAGTTTGGAAAAACGAGAGCCTTCCTGGGCACAAGTCAAGCTCTTTACAATTGTGAAAGACTTTTTGAAGAGACTCTATATATGTCCTATATTGGCACCATATTCGTCTTTAAGGCAAAATACAAGGGACAATTGTGGCATTTTGCTTTTGTTTTTAAACTGCTCTGTTTCACCTCTTATAAAGGCAGAGGGTGGCATCAGGTGGTCTTCCAGATCGAGCATTCCAGAGTCTCAGTACTGCCCCCTTGTCTGTTGGCCTAACCAGTGGTCCCTACTTGTTCAATATATTCTTCCTTTCATCTGACTTCAGATTTCCCAAAAAAAAGATCAAGTCAGCCACACCATGCTTGCAGTAGAAGATCTAGTTAAACAGTTTGAGCACTTCACAGAGGTGTCCCACAAGAAAGAATGGAGGGTAACCGAAAGAGGGTTACCTACGTGCATTAGAAGAGATGTTTCTTTCATTGTTCCTTTCTCAAAGCATAGAAGCTTCCCTCTTATTTTTCATAAGGTGGTACCATTAGTGGCTGCAGAGGCCTAATTTGTTTCACTACAGAACTTATCCTTCATATTATTAGGTCTCCTGTTTAAACACCGCCCCCAATCTGTTGTGGTATGTTGTTTGATATCTTGTTTGTGTTTTGACCAATTAAGCCTGCTTGGCATCAGAGAGTGGAGTTAGCCTCTAGCTGACCTAAATTAACCATAGAGGTTTGTAGGACTGTAGACAGAGAAGAGACAGGAAATAGTAAGGTGGAGTCAAGAGAGGATCTCAGAACATGTGGGCAGAGGAAATGAACTTTAGAGGTAGGAGGTGACTAGTGACTGTTCCCTATTTCTCTGACTCCAAGCAAGTTTATTTGTTAGAACAAAACAAAATATCATACAACAGTGGTAACCCTGTCTTTCAGGAGAAAGAGCTAGCGGAGTAGGGAGAAGGACAAGTGACGACATGGGGTTTGGCTTCAGGAAACTTCAGTCTCAGATCTCAGGGATCTCAGTAGCCTTCTCCAAGCATACATCTCTCTGCTACATTTCTGACTTTACTATTTACAGGGATAAACCTCATAGAGCTGCCACACTGGATGAATTTTTAACAAATAGCACATAAATAAATAAGCAGCTGTGGGCCTGTGTGGCTCTCAGTGACTTGTCTGACCCATATTGCTCCCCTTGTACTGGTCTCTCCTGTTTTTTTTCCCAAAGCACAGGAGGGGGTAAGTGTCTTTGGACACCACAGGTACTAAGTGATCTGCCCGTTTGCCTAACCTCAAGTGACAAAGTGCTGGTCCTCATATATCACAGCCTTGCCCAGGGAAGATAAGGTCACGCTGGGCAGGGGTTCTGCTAATAAGATCATGCATAATCAATAAGGGTCAACTGACATCTTGTCAACTCCATCACTGTCAGTGGGGGGCTGAGGTAAGGCAGTGACAAGGGTAAGTCTGTCAGACCCCAAGAACATGAACAGATGGGCAGCATTGGATGCTGCCCCTCTACACACAGCCAGCTCTTAGAACTGAAGAGGTTCATGATTCATTCATGGATCTGTTCCACTGTCCATTGCATGGATAGCTATGAATGTGTCAGGTAGAATCAGTACTGCTCTTGCAGCAGAGGATGGATGACAGAAAACAGTGCCTTGTGCATTTAGAGCATCTACATTTTCCCAGGCATGATGACACGGAGAAAAGATGAGTAACAAAGAGCACAGAGTAAAACAGAAGGAGAAAATGAAGAGGGGAAAGGATGGGAAGGCAAAGGCAGATAACAAAAAGTAGATAAAACTTCGAGTATTGAGAAATGAAGCAATATTTATAAAGACTTTCAGAAATTGTCCGATTGAGGGACTATGGGGAGTTTTTGTAAATGAAGGAAGAAATCATGAGGATTTCTAAAGAGAAGAATGCTAGGAAGAGGCCCTGTGACAGAAGTGTGCTTAGGCTGTTTCAAGAAGAGCAGCAGAGTCAGGGAAGGCTGCAAAGGAGCAGAAAGATGGGCATGTGGGAAGACACTGACAAGAGTGTTGCATCAAAGGAAGCCTTCCTGACAGTTACAAGAGAGCCCACTGTAGTATTTGGTCAGAAGTAATGATGCTTTCTCTTCACCATAGACACTATAATAAGACTAAACTACACAGGCCATAGAAGTTGAAGAGCAAAGAATATAAGAATGAAGGGAGAATTAAGGACATGGCAATAGTTATTTATCAAGTACCTGGCTATTTTGTGAGAAGAATTTCTGTATAGGCACAAACCTTAAGAATTAACATTCTTAAGTTTCAGACAAGATAAAGTATTGTGGGCACATCTTAAATTATTATTGAAATAGAATAAATAGAGGTTTAATGTCAACCCTTTCCTTTCAATTTTAAACTGAATTATACTCCTAAACAAAACATTACATCACTTCTATTAGTTCTAAACCCCCAAACACTTAAAAAACTATCATATATCATGCACATGGCACATACATATTCATATAGGCAAAACACTTATACACATAAAATATATAAATCTAATAATATCAGAAGCTATACCCATAATGTCTAACCAAGCTGACTGTAAAAATGTGGAGGAATAAGGATGACACCAATGGACATGACAAACTGGATGGAGAACAGCCCACGAACCTCAACCGTACACAAAGAGCTAAGGGCAACTGAGTGAAGCTATGAACAGGAGTGGTGGTGACACCTAGAAAAGAACACACCAATTGGTCTTTCAGTGCCACTATCTGGACTCAAGATAAATTTAGGAATATATATGTGTTCATAA
Source organism: Ondatra zibethicus (assembly GCA_004026605.1). Classification (NCBI taxonomy): domain Eukaryota; kingdom Metazoa; phylum Chordata; class Mammalia; order Rodentia; family Cricetidae; genus Ondatra; species Ondatra zibethicus. The sequence goes on from PVIU01032016.1 coordinate 7,276, forward strand.
ACGTATATACACCCATATTATCAATTGATAATAAAGGAAGCCATGAATTTGAAGGAGTGTGGGATGAGATGTAGAGGAAGACTTGTAGAGGGGAAATGGAAGGATGAAATGTGATTAAATTGCAAATTCAAAAAAAACCCAAAAATTAAATAAAAAATAAAAATAAAAGAACCATCATCCTTCTCAATAGTGACCTAGAAAATTTACATTTATAATTTGAGCTGTGTAAAGACATCAACACACACCAAAGTTTGAACCTGGGATTCGTAGATTGTTAAGTAAATAAAGTGTTTGCAGAAAAAAGAAAAAAACCCAGGAGGACCAAATTTCCTACCCTTAAATTGTGTAAAAGCCTGCTGGGACAACACACATCTGTAACTAAAGCAGTGTGGGGCTGAGACAGATGGATCTCTGGCTTGCTGACCAGCTAGCTTAGTTAAACGGCATTCTTTACTTGATTGTGAGACAGGGTCACAAAAATGAGGTGGAAAGAAATTGAGAAAGATTCCCACCTTTGTCTTCCGCACATGCACATACAGTCAAGTACCTTTTTACAGACACCAAACAGATACACAGACACCCATACATCCACAATATTCACAAAGAGATATGACAATGGAGGAATTCTCTGGCCTTTTATTCTTATTGCAGTTCTATGGTACTAATTTTTTGCAAGGATTGCTTCTCTCAGGTGGACAGTCAACCTCATTAGCACATTTGCAAGCCTTTCAAGCACTTACCAGTACACCTGACTTTTACATCTCATCCTGTGTTGTGGCTGGTCATGTTCTGCATCGTCGGTATCATCAGTGTGATGATAGTCATCAGACACTCATCACACCTTTCAATTAAATGCAGTATTTCGTGGTTTTTCACAGCACTAGATTTTCATGACTACTGTTGATAACATCCTTGCTTCAATCTATGGTATATTTTATATTCTTAAAAACAGACTTTTTAAAATGTTAAAAAATCTTTTTGAGATGCCTCTTCCTACATATACCCTGCAGAGTGTTTCTTATCTGAATATGTTATGATCAGTAGACCTTAATGCTTGCTGATATCCTTCTTACATGTTATTCTTGATTCTGTCCCCAGACAAGGTCCAGAATAAGTCAGTCTGCTGGGGTTGCTAAGAGCAAACTTAAAGAGAGCTATTCTTTCTTTCAGAACATGGTGTGTGTGTGTGTGTGTGTGTGTGTGTGTGTGTGTGTGTGTGTGTGTGTGTGTGTGTGTGTATGTGGGTGCATTGTGCCTCAGTTACTCAGCACTGATAGACAGCCTCATGATATGTAGATGGTTTACATTTGCTTTTTAATTAAGTCCATCATAGCTGGGGAAAACATTCAAAAGATCCTCACCTCATTTATGTCTTAGGCACACAGCATCATTCCAGCAGATTGAGAACTCCCCTTGTCCCATAATCTATCATTTACTTTAATGTAGGAATCATGACAAAGGAACATACTGCACATGTTTGCTTCTTTGCTCCTTTTGACAGCAAGTCCATTCTCATTCAAATAGTTTCCTTTGAAAATATACTTTTATTGCTTTCTGTGAATATGTATTATCATAATGTATCATATGTATATCATAGGAAATGCCTTTGAAGATACAAGAAGCTTAAAGAAAACCAAATAGACTGGATCCCCCCAAGATCCCCCTTTCCACATAATAATCAAAACACAAAATAAAAGGAATAAAGAAAGAATATTAAGAGCTACAAAGAGAAAAGGCCAAGTAACATATAAATACAGACCCATCAGAGTAACACCCTACTTCTCAATGGAGCCTTTGAAAGCTAGAAGGTCTTGGACAAACATTATGCAGACACTAAGAGAACACATATGCCAGCCCAGATTTTCAATTGCGATAGATGGAGAAAACAAGACATTCCATGACAAAAACAGAGTTAAACGATACCTACGTACAAATACATCCCTACAGAAAGTACTCAATGGAAAATTCCAACCTAAGGAATTTAGATGTACCCACAAAAAAAAGGGAATAGGAAACCCCACACCAGCAAATCCTAAGAAGGGAAACACACAAATAATACCACCAAAAAATAACAAGAATTAACAATTATTGGTCATTAATATCCCTCAATATTAATGAACTCAACTTGCCTATAAAAAGACATAGGCTACCAGAATGAACACAAAAAACAGGATCCATCCTTCAGCTGCATAAAAGAAACACACACCTCAACTTCAAAGACAGATGTTTCCTCGGAGTAAATGGTCGGGAAAAGACTTCCTGATCAAATAGACCTAAGAAGCAAGCTGGTGTAACTATCCTAATATCTAACAAAATAGACTCCAAACTAAAGGAAATCGAAAGAGAGGAAGAAGGACATTTCATATTCCTCACAGGAAAAATTCATCAAGATGAAGTCTCAAACAGTAATGGCCGCTTAGGTTTTTTATTTATAGTGTATCTTCAGTTCATTTGCTTTTGTTGATTGGCAATTATGTGTCCCCGATGTTTAATTTCTGCCCTTTGTAAAATCTAGATATCAGCCCCTTGTCTGAAGTGTGGCTGGTGATGATTTTCTCCCACCTGGGGCTTGTCTATGAATCCTGCTGATGGTTTCCTTTTCTATACGCCCCTTTTATTTTCAGGGAGTCCCATCTATTGATGCTGGGTTTTTCCTGTACTGTTATTGTTCTAGTCAAAAATCTCTTGCCTATCCCAGTATATTGAAGAGTATTTCCTATTTTCTTCTGGAAGTTTCAGTATTTTGGACTTTAAGTTAAAGTCTTTGAACCATTTTGAGTTGGTTTTTATACAAGGTGAAAAACAAAAATCTAATTTCCTCTTCTGTAGGTAGAAACCTGGTTTTCCAGCACCATTTGTTGAATACACAGTTTTCCAATGTATGTTTTTGCCTCCTTTGTCAAAAACTAAGTGGGCACAGCTTTGTCATTTTCTTTTCTGGTCCTCTATTCTCTCCCACTGATCTGCCTGTAAGATGAAGTCTCAATCCAGAACATTTATGTCCCAAAATCAAAGGTGTCCGCATTTCTTTTAACAGTGATTATTCTAACAGTGAATGATTCTTCATTCCAAAGAATACTTACAAAATCCACACTGTGACTCTGTTAGTTTGTCTTTTAACCTTATCTAGGCATTGATCTCTGAAGCACATTTCTTGTTAATTTGGCTCAATTGGGTGAGGAACAGTATATAGTTAACTTCCTTTTCTCCACAGTCAAGAGATAAGAGCTGAAGAGCATATAGCCCAGAAGAACTGTTTAGGTGGCTATTAACTGACTCTTGAAACACGTAGTACCAGCTCTGTGGTAAGAATAAACACCAGACCAAAATTCTTTTAATTTCCTTTTAATTTTAGAGATATTGACATAATCCTTGTTTTTTAATTAGGACAGGAAGCTCTAAGAGGAGGAGCTGGTAGGAGTGTGGATCTTCTAAACCAATGAACAGACATTTAACCTGATGTCTCAGAGCCCCATTGCACTTTTCGATTGGCACCAACATTGTTCTGACATATTCCCCTTGAGAGATTCTTGCTAATAAGCTGAGAATAGACTGAAAGGGACAAAGGTAACACCAGGAAGACCAGTTGGAAAGTTTAACAGTTTGAAAGGTTGGCATTAAATCAGCGGGATGGGATGCAAGATTGGAAGAGTGAAGATGTCTTTGAACAGACAGTAGGTGACCAGAGGGAATGTTTTAAAAATCAAGATAGTAGCTTGGCAAGAAAATTCAGTAAGTAACTTAAAAAAATGAAAAATTTAAAAATAAGACACAATAAATAGCTATGAAAATAAAGGGCCTGGTACTGCCACTTAGCATATGATAATTCAGGTTTAGAATGAGTAAAAAAAAAAACTTCAATAAAGTTAAATAGATTTTAACCTCTTGCTACTTGTGGCATATTTACTTGGGTATAACTTTGGTTTCTGTAAAAAAGACAAACACATACAATTTAAATGTGTAATGTAAGAATTTTTATACTCTACTAACTATAAACTTAATTTTAAATAAATAGAAAATTAGTTTTTCTAAAATAAAGCAAAAGCAGAATGCTATATCACTTTCTAAGCATGTAAGTAACACTAAAATATGGACGTTTTTCTCAAAGAAATAATATTTATTTAGAGAAAGTTACAAATTTTAGTACAGTATGGTAGTTAAACAAATACCGATACAAGGTAGGCTTGTATCAATGACATAAGAACACTAGCTACTCCGGAAACACAAACATTTTAATAAAATTCTCAATCTTAAGTACACATTTTGAATTGGTATAATTTTTTATTATACTTACTATACAATGAATGTGTAATACTTGGTCTTCTCATTTGCTAGCATAAAAAGTGCCTTAGTTTCCCAATTTTCTCTAACTCTTCCATCCCCCATCTTCACAGAAAGCAAGAAAATCAGTCCTTATTCTTTGCAAACTGTGAGCAACCTCTTTGTTTTGGTTGGTATCCCCTTTTAGACTCTCTGATGCATATACCAACTGGCAGCTTCTGAAATGGAAGCATATTTGGAGTGTCTTAGGAAGGATGTTGTCTTCACTCTACTATACAATAATAGCTAACTATTATTTCCATTGTTTGTTTCCCTACTGGTTTATGTGCTTGCATCTAATACTCATATTGAGGAATTCAGAGGCCAAAACTGGGACTAAGGATGTTGTGCTTTTGATAAAATGCTAAGTATAATAGAAGTACTTGGCTCAATCTGTAGTAGCACATACTGAACAACGTGGAAAATAATAACAGACAGGTAGAGGCAAAGGATCAGAAGTTTAAGAACATCTTTAGCTATATAGTAGACAAGAACTCACAAAAAAAATAAATTGAGAGAGAGAGAGAGAGAGAAAGAGAGAGAGAGATCAGACAATTGTTTTAAGTGGTGAAGCTTTTATAGGGTGATTAGTGTGGTGGTTTAAAAAAGAATGGCTTTCAAACTTTCATTATTTGCAAATGATATGATAGTGTACATAAGTGACCCCAAAAACTCTACCAAAGAACTTCTACAGCTGATAAATACCTTCAGTGAAGTGGCAGGATACAAAATCAACTCAAAAAAATCAGTAGCCCTCCTATACACGAAGGATAAAGAAACAGAGAGGGAACTCAGAGAAACATCACCTTTCACAATAGCCACAAATAGCATAAAGTATCTTGGGGTAACACTAACCAAGGAAGTAAAAGATCTATTTGACAAGAACTTTAAGACCTTGAAGAAAGAAATTGAAGAGGATACCAGAAAATGGAAAGATCCCCCATGCTCCTGGATTGGTAGGATCAATATAGTGAAAATGGCAATTCTACCAAAGGCAATCTATAGATTCAATGCAATCTCCATCAAAATCCCAACAAAATTCTTCATAGACCTTGTGAGAACAATAACTAAGTTTATATGGAAAAACAAAAAGCCCAGGATAGCCAAAACAATCCTATACAATAAAGGAACTTCCGGTGGCATTACCATCCCTGACTTCAAACTCTATTACAGAGCTACAGTAATGAAAACAGCTTGGTATTGGCATGAAAACAGAGATGTTGACCAATAGAATCAAATTGAAGACCCGGATATTAATCCACAAACCTATCAACACCTCATATTTGACAAAAAGGGTAAAATTATACAATGGAAGAATGAAAGCATTTTTAACAAATGGTGCTGGAATAACTGGATGTCAACCTGTAGAAGAATGAAATTAGACCCCTATCTATCACCATGCACAAAACTCAAGTCCAAATGGATTAAAGACCTCAACATAAATCCGACCACACTGAACCTGACAGAAAAGAAAGTGGGAAGTAGCCTGCTATACATGGGCACAGGAGACCATTTCTTGTGTAAAACCCCAATGGCACAGACAATAAGAGCAACAATGAACAAATGGGACCTCCTGAAACTGAGAAGCTTCTGTAAAGCAAAAGACACAGTCATTAAGACAAAAAGGCATCCTACTGAATGGGAGAAGATCTTCACTGACCCCACATCAGACAAAGGTCTGATCTCCAAAATATACAAAGAACTCAAGATACTACCCCAATTAAAAAATTGGGTAAGGATCTGAATAGAGGATTCTCAACAGAAGAAGTTCAAATGGCCAAAAGATACTTAAGGTCATGTTCAACTTCCTTAGCCATCAGGGAAATGCAAATCAAAACAATGTTGAGATACCATCTTGCACCTGTCAGAATGGCTAAAATAAAAAACACCAACGATTGCCTATGCTGGAGAGGGTGTGGAGTAAGGGGAATTCTCATCCATTGCTGGTGGAAATGCAAACTTGTGCAACCTCTTTGGAAATTAGTGTGGTGGTTTCTCAGGAAATTGGGAGTCAACCCACCTCAGGATCCAGCAATACCACTCTTGGGAATATACCCAAGAGAAGTCCAATCATACTACAAAAGCATTTGTGCAACTATGTTCATAGCAGCATTGTTTGTAATAGCCAGAACCTGGAAACATCCTATGTGCCCCTCAATGGAAGAATGGATCAGGAAAGTGTGGATTATATACACATTAGAATACTACTCAGCGGTAAAAAACAATGACATCTTGAACTTTGCATGCAAATGGATGGAAATAGAAAACGCTATCCTGAGTGAGGTAACCCAAACCCAGAAAGATGATTATGGTATGTACTCACTCATTAGTAGACCCTAACCATAAAACAAAGGACACTAAGCTTTTAGCTCACAAGCCCAGAGAAGCCGAATAGCAAGGTGAACCGAAAGAAAGCATATACAGATCCTCCTGGAAGTTGGAAGCAAACAAGATCATCAGG
>PVIU01032017.1:0-14045 GCA_004026605.1 Ondatra zibethicus
CCACTACCCCCCACCCCTCCTCCCTCCCCCTTCTTCCTTGAAAGAGGGCATGGTGCCCTGCCCTGTTGGAAGTCCAAGGCCCACCCCCATCCCTCCTGGCCTAGGAAGGAGTGCATTCAAAAAGACTCGGTTCTCAAAAAGATAATACATGCAGAAGAGATAGGTCCTGGTGTCATTGTTGATGGGTTCTCCATCTGCCCCCTTTCGCCGCCACATTCAGAGAGTCTGGTTTGATCATATGCTCATTCAGTCCCAGTCCGGGTGGATTGGTGCGCTCCCATTAGTTCAGGCACACTGTCTCAGTAGGTGGACCAGCCCCTCCCAGTCCTAACTGGGAGAAGATGAGTTAGGAAGTTAGGTTTAAACTTTTTAAATTGGCTAATATGTTTATATTTAGTGAAAACACTACTGAAGAACATGCATAATCAGTAACATTGCTGAAACTCTCCATTGGTGAAGCTTGTTAAAAATAAAAGCAACACAGGGAATATCAAAACAAGATACAGAATAGGAAACATTTTGAAGCAAATCTTTGAACATAAAAGTGTAATATTGTCTGTTAGTTAAACATTATAGTGAGAACCTATTAAAATGAAGGCATTAACAAAGAAAGCCAGAAATGAACAGCCCCTACTTTTCTGTTAATTAAAACATCCTGATTAACAAAGCAAAAATAAAATTACCAAAGCAAAAAAAAATCAGTGTAAAATTCATAATCATGCAAAAGAAGGAAAATAACAAAACAAAGCAAAACAACAAAAACATTAGTGGGTATTCATCACTGCAATACTGTAGTCATATGAGTAGCCATAGCTACTTTTTAATTCTGGAAGTATGATGCTCAAGTTAGTAAACTTTTGTTTTAAAAAAGGAAATGGGACATTAATAATGACTTAATGTCAAGTGTTATTCTGATAATTATACTCAGTACTTAAATGGCAAATGATTTTACTTGTTATGAATCTACTTTATTTTACAATATTTACAAAGTATACATTTCTTCACATATTCACAAATGGCTGAGAGTTTCATAGATTTATGGATATAATTGTCAAACTTTATTTGGTAATAACATATATTTAGTATATTCTGTTTTCAATATATTTTTTGTTTGGTTTTGTAGTTAATTGTATAATATACAGGCCCCGTGAACTCAAACAATTGACTACATTCTCTTCCCTATAGTGCAAGAACCTGACCCTTTTTTGACACATTGGTCCATTGAGGCAAACCTTTACTCCTCTGCAGAAATCATAAATGCAAATGTACTGAAAAGGTAGGATTGGTATGAAAAAGATAAATAGCAGACATTTTCTGATTGGTTGAAAATGTGGAAATAACAAGTGAACTGTTTGACTTTATTTAAAATAACACTTTTTAAAATGAAATTAAGATACTATATTGTTTAAATATTGTTTCAGGTGAAATATTCCCCCAAAATTCTGTTAAGATTACATGACAAGATTAACAATACGGGACACAGGCAAAAGTATTTTCTAAACAATCCCAAAGCATGAGTTCAAGCTACAAGACCCAAGTAAAGATTAAAGGATCAAACTTACTATGTAGAATTATATTGTGAATTCCTCACATGCAGTGGCATAGGTGACTACACATAAGTATTATGCATATACACATATACACTTTCATTATATTAGTGTTTCATTAAACACTAAGTAGCATTTTAAAATGCATATGCCATAGCTTTCCATTTGAAGTAAAACAATAATTAATCAGAATTTTAAAACAGAACTAAGTTAAACAGCACAAATTCCCACCAATGCTGTGATGTTTGTATATAACTGTAAACTAAGAAAATATCAAATGTTGTTTTCTTGAAGGTGTACGTTAAGACATATGAGCCTTATTGGCTTTCTTTCAGATCTTCAAGAACTCAAGTACAGGGGTAATTGCAGAGAGGAATAAAAAGCAGGCAAGCAAAAAAGAAAGTAAGAGAAACATGATATAATGAAATAGAGAGAATGAGAGAGAAAGAGAGAGCCTTCAGTTGATTCTCAAAAAGTTTCAGTGTGCACGTCAAATAAAATATTTCCCAGAATCATTAGATCAAAACAAAATAATTTGCAGTCTTATGTTGGACAGTGAAGTAAACCAAAGATTAGGGAAAATAATCTGATGTTATAAAGTTAATGATGTTAAAGTTTTTGTTATGATATTGATCAAACTTGCACTAAAAATGGAAATTACTATCACATGTTCAAATAATTCCAACAATGCAGCAAGAAGTGATTTTTTAAATGATAATCAAACTCAATGATAAACTCTAGAATTAAGTATAAGTTTCTTTATGAATTAGGTATTCAGACTGACATTAGTGCAAATGGATTATACTGTGTACTTGGTTACACATTAATGTGAAAACTAAATATTGCAATATATTATTTTCTTATTTCCTATGATTAAAATTTCATGGAAAATAGGAATAAAATATGCAATTATTTACTATGTATTAGTAGGAAAATCACTTAAATTTAAGACATCAATAAATATTAACTGGAAAAGCAATAAATATTTTGCTAAAATTGTGAATGAGGGGTTATTTTGATTTACAAAATAAACATGAGCTACCAATAAGAATATGAACTATTTACCAAAACATGTCAAAGTCATGTAAATGTATGAAATTATCTATGCCTAAAACTAGAAATTTACAATAAATGGTTATTGCTTGTGCATTTGAAAAATGAAGACAACTAGCGTAGGAACTCTAACACATAAGAACCTTCGGGAAAGTTTACTTGCCAATATCTATCATAATCTAGAGATCATATCCCTAGTACTACAGAAGTTTCAAAGAGTAATTACACCTTGCCTAATCACCAATAGTTAATTAATGGTATATTATATCAGAAGCATAGGGTACAGACCAAAACAGAAAACTCTCAACAGAGGAATCTAAAATGTCTGAAAAACACTGGAGTAAATGCTCAACATTCTTAACCATCAGAGAAACACAAACCAAAACAACCCTGAGATTTTCCATCTTACACCAGTAATGACCAAGATCAAAAAACACTGATGACAACTTATGCTGGAGAGGATGTGGGTAAAGGGAACACTCCTCTATTGCTGGTGGTAGTGCAAACTGATACAACCGCTTTGGATATCAGTATGGCGATTTCCTCGAAAATTAGGAAACAACCAACCTCAGGACTCAGCAATAGAACTTTTGGGTATATACACAAAAAATACTCAGTCATACCACAGGAACACATACTCAGCTATGTTCACAGTGGCATTATTTGGCATAGCCAGAATCTGCAAACAACCTAAATGCCCCATACCTAAGAATGGATAAGGAAAATGTGGTACATTTACACAATGGATTATTACACTTCAGAAAATATAATGACATCTTGAAATTTGCAGGCAAATGGAATGAATGGATCTAGAAAACATCATATTGAGTGAGGTAACCCAGACCCCAAAGGATAAATATCATATGTACTCACTCATATTTGGCTTTTAAACATATAGCAAAGAAAAAACGGCCTACAATTACCAATGCCAGAGAACCTAGACAACAAAGAAGACCCTAACAGGGACATATATGGATCTAATGTACATGTGAAGTAGAAAAAGAGATCTTCTGAGTAAATTGGGAGCATAGGGACCATGGGAGAGGGTAGAAAGGGAGGGAAGAGGAACGGAGGGGAGTGAAGAAAAATAGATAGCTCAATTAAAAAATTATAAAATAAATAAAAATATGACATGATATATAAAGATTTCTAAATAAAAAGATGAAAACTTGGAATTCCTAATCTACATAAATGCTACAAGAATAATAAACAAGAAGTATAAACTCCAAAAACATAATGTTACCTAAAAGCTATCTTTTATAAAAAGACAATTCAATATAAAGTCTGTCTGATTTTAATTTATTGTAGTTTAGTTGGCATGGTATATGGGTTACTTAACCAAAATTCTTCATTGTATGCTTTAATTCAAGGGCATTATAAGTGAATAAGTTCAAAGAAATATTGAGGCCATGTATATATTTGGTAGCCTTGAATTTTTAGAACAAATCCAACATTAATTCAAATGATGAGATCAAATTCATGGATGACTGGTAAATACCTAAAACATTTAAGACAAATATGTTACATGCAGTGATATCAATAACAAATGGGTTCTGTAATCATTATAAAAAGATATACTGTGAAGTGAAAGCATGACCACAGTAACTATCATAAAGGAAAACATTTCATTGAGGCTGGCTTACAGTTCAGAGGTATACACCATTATCATCATGATGGTGCACAGAAAGACATAATGTTGGACAGGTAGTTGAGCATTTGACATTAGGATCAAAAAAGAGCAGGAAGAAAGAGACCATAGGCCTGGATTCAGCACTTGAAACCTCAAAGCCAACTCCTAATGACACACATCCTCTAACAAACCCACAACTCTTAATAGAACCTATGGGGCCATTTTCATTAAAACCACCACATATGCTAAATTATATCCAAAACGTTAAAGGTCTAGAGAGATAGCTCAGACATTAAGACCATTGGTTGCTCTTCCAGAAGACCCTATTAAATTCCCAGCATCCACATGGCTGTTTCCACTGTAACTAAAGTTCAGCAAAATCCGACATCATTTTCTGGCCTTTAAGGACACCAGGAATGCATATGGTATACATCCATACAAGTAGAAAGTTCCTACATATAGGAAACAATACAAATTTTCAAAAGTAACTGTCAGGGTCATGAGTGTTACAACAGGTGACAACTAGTGTTTAGATGTTATCCCACCAGAGGAATGATTATCTAATGGAGATAAATCCTGTCCAGAGAAGGTCTATGGGACCATTGGCTCTGGAGATTGTTGCTAAATATTGTTAAAGCAGATTAGTATCTTCCTAATACCTGCATTGTGGTGTGTAGTGTCATGTGATGTGTATATGCAATCTCATGATTACATCTCAATCTTAGGAGAACATATATGTGTGGATGGTCAGAAAGATGACATTTCATTTGCATATATAATTTTGATATAGAGGGTATATATTAGAAAATACATGATAACTAGATATATTTGTCCCATGAGGACTGTAGACACTTAAAAACATACTTTTCTCCTTTTAACTCAGACTAATATCAAAAAATAACAATTTCCTGAGTATAACAAAAGCTGCACACAATTAGCTCACTTTTACCTCAGAGCAAATTCGAACTAAACTATAGGTTTCCTGTAAATAGATCATTAGTATAAAATCTTACAGCTGTGCACAATGTCAGATTTGCAGATGTCCATCCAAGGTAACCATGCAAAGCATTATATGAAAACCATGCTAATTCTTCACTTCCCAGTCTGTTAATAATAGATGTATGTCTCAACTTTGTCACTAGGCATTGTACTACCCAACCCTGTTTCATCATAGTCTTGCTGTAACCATGGAAACATGTGTTGCCATCATAATGGCTCAGCTCCTTATTGCTTATGCTAGGAATGTACTTTTGACCAATGAGAAGCAACTCTTGTAATTTTTTTTTTATCACTTCAAGATTCCTGGGGGAAAAGAGGTTTTATGCTAGAGGTAAGAAGCTAGGGAGAAGAAGCTAAAAAGTCTTAGAAATGGGACTGGAGAATTAGAAGTAGAAGAATAACAAGACTTATTTGGAAAAGCACATGAGACAGCTTGTTTGGTCATCCTCTGATAGCCAGAGGAAAAGTCCTTTTGGATGCTAGATCATCCAATTATGAGTCCTTAAGAGGGCCATTGGGCTGTTCTCAAACACTACTGTTAAACAAGGAGATCTTACTGAAATAAATGTACAAAACAATATTTTAAAAAATTCTCATAAATAGGTCAAAGTTCAGAGAATAAGTGACTGTGGATTGCTCATCCCCAAGTAAGACATGTATATCACATCCCTTTCCTCAAGGTTCAGAGAACTTTAAGGAAGTAGGGAGCAGAGGAGGCTAGAAGGACTGTAAGAGAAAAGTGGTTGGGGATAATTCAGGCAGATAATAGCTTCTAGACATGTATGGCTATTATATTCACTATTGTAAAACAGTTATGCTTTTTTTCTTAAGATGTATTGGAAAGACTTCCATAGTTTAACGACAAGTAAAGGAGTTACAGAAAGTTGACGCTTATTTGACAATGAAAAAACACTTTTCATGTTGATGTGTTCTTATTGTAGATTCCCCACAGTCCTATGAGATGTTGTACAGCCATTGAATTTAGAAATAGGAATTGGATCAAAAGGTCATTTAAAATTTACATAAATATAGAAGAAATGTGGAATTGATAGAGGGAGTTGATGGATTATCTTGACAGAATTGAAGGCAAAGGGGGTGATTAAATAAAAGCATTCTATACATATATGATTTGAAAGAACAAATAAAATATATGCTTAAAACAATAAAGTAAATATAAAACAATAAAGATCACAGCACTCAGGAAACAGAGACAGACAGATCTCTGTGAGTTAGAGGCTAGCCTGGTCTACAAAAGCTAGTTCCAGGACATCCAGGGCTGTTAAACAGAGAAACCTTGTCTCAAAAAATCAAAACAAAACAAATAAGAAATTGAAAATTGGCAAACTAAATTTAGACTTGAAAATATAATCTAGTGATACCATTTGTGTTTCTGAAAGTTTATAAACTCTCAAATTAGGGAGATATTTTTTCTCATGTGAGAATTTTTGATAATAACTTTCCTCAGGCTTAGGAAAGCAGTTGCACTGAAATAGCTAAGATACACTGATGTGAATTTATTGACTGTATGTCAAAATGTATAATAAAAAAGTCATTTTTGAATGTTAAATGGTCTTTCCTTTCTGCACCTTGAGATTCGCGTCTCTTTTCTTTTTCTGTATTTCATCTCTGTCTGTTCTTTCAACCCCCTTGGAGCAAAGCCAGGCACTGGAGCCCACAGTGTGAATATACTGGCTATATTCCTGTTTGATCTTCTTCCCTTGATGTGTCAGTTTCTTTGTGGGCTGCCTACTTGTCAAATCATTTTTATTCTTCAAAACTTTATACATAATTTTTAAATAAGCTCTGCAGTACTGAGGATGCTTCATGAATTTTTCACTAGTTAATCACACCTAGAGAACATAAACACCACCATTTATATGAAAACATTGTAAAAGCAAACAAATGTTTACTGACCACAACAAATTATATGAAAATACTCAAATGAAACTTTAAAGAAAATTGTCTGTGCTCCTTTTTGGAATGATAAAATAAGTAGATTTAAAAGCATGTACAAATCATATAATAATATAGACATAGAAGTAGATGATATACACTTCTCTGAAATGTAAAAAAATAATTCAACACACAGAATTTAATGCTTAGCACATTTTGGTATAAAAACATAAAGAACAATATCTGGGAGTTATATAGTCAAATTGTTTTTCAGGTTTTGGAAAATGCTGGAGTTGTCTTTATTTATCTTTACCGACTATAAGGAAGATACTTTGCAATCAGATATTTTGCAAAATTTTTTATTTGTGTGGCAGAGGATGAACTTTAGCTCTGTGTTTCACACTGCCTGGGGTCAGGGACATGAAGTAATTGCAAAAGAAATGTAAAACCTGCTGCATCTTGGAGCATAAATCATTTGCAGTGAAACTCTACAATTCAATGAAAATAAATGCATTCAAAATGTATATTCAGCACATTACTGATAATGCTACTCTTGAGAATTTATATATATTTATATATACACATACGTGTGTGTGTGTGTGTGTGTGTTCGAGGACATCTTAGGAGTTAACATTATTCTTCAAGTGAGAGCAGGATAATCCATCTTAACTCAGTCTAGTAAAGGTCAGTTAAACAGAATTTAAGTAAACTGTACAGTTTTATAAGCTGTTGTTAAGGTCAAACCAAGTTAATATTTCCTTGTCCTGAAGTAGCAAGAGTAACAAAGGACAGATATGTCCAGAAACAATAAATAAAATCCTTTTATCATAAACCAGAAAGTGATATATTTTCATCCTCCAGTGCTTCTTCACTAGGAGTTTAAAATCACTCTGCAGCCATTTTAATTTCTAAGTCCATGTCAAAATAGAAGATATGACAGATACTTGCTTAAAACTACGAGATGTTTGGAACTTTAAATCAGTACATCTTTGGAAGGACTGCCACTTGCTGAAAATCCAACTGTGCTGTGCAGAGATACTGGGATAAGGAGAGTACAAAGACAGTACTCAGAATTCATCAACACAGCATGCCTGTATGCAGCAATGGCAAGGCATGGTGAATTCAAACAACATGAGCAGCACCTTGTTTATAGGAGTGAGATGGCTTCTGAGGGCTACTTGCAGGAAATACTCAGAACATCAAATATAAGAAGTGAGTTTCATCAAAAATAAGCAGAGATATTTTCCAAGAAGACTGATTCGAAAAGGACAAATGAAAGAATTTCTACTTTATTGACAGAATAAATTTGCTAATTTCTTTCATTTAGAAAAAAACCTAAATATTATTTTATATATTTATATTACTTTATTACTTAATATATTATCTTACTCAGATATAAATACAGATACATATAAGAATTCAAACAAACTCACATACACATGTACTTATATACACCTACACACTCAGACACATACAAAACATACAACTGTATAAAACTACTTTTTTTCTTGGATTAAGGGACAATTGTGGCTATTCTTGGAAATAACTCATATATGACTACTAATATTTGATCTATACTTTCTTGATTACACAAGTTTAGATAATTTTATACAGTCTGTATGACTTTTTAAACAACATTTTATTTCATGTCTGTGTGTGTAGCCATGCGCATGCCAAAGCATAAATATACCTATCAGAGGACAACTTGAAGGAGTCACTTCTTCTCTTTAACCATGTTGGTCTGTGAATTGAACTAAGATCATCAAGATTGGTGACATGTACCATTTCCCATTGGGGCCAAGAAAGAGTGTTTTAAAATACACTATAATACTGTAATTTCACACTTTGAATTGTTCCTTTTTTCTTCATAATTGGGCTATTATACTGAATGTGAAACTCACTATGAGTTATTCATAAGCATCTCATATTTAATACCTATCAAAACATGCTCTTAATTTGTCCTTTGTAAAACTTAATCATTTCTTCTGTTTCTTACATCAAGAAGAAAAAGTATTCATTTTTTATTTACTCAGAACAAAAACCTTAGAATCTCATGTTGTGAAACAATATTCTCTGAATTTAATATTTCAATTCTGAATGCTTATGAAGGTTTATGATATAAATAACTCTGATATTTCTAGAATTTCCTGAAACATACTAGATTCAAAGTCATCACTATGCTGGTACTATATGAGCAGTAACACCTGCGTAGGTGAGGGAAGTTTTCAACCTGTCGTTCTTCCTGTAAGTGATAATTAATGCTTTAAGGATGCAACATCCCCAAGACAATATTATTTTTGGAGTGGGACTCTTTGTGATTCATATGCCTTTGAAATGTCCACATTCTAATAAATAACCCCTAATCAATAGTCTTGAGAAAACTCTAGGGACTTTATCAGTTCAAATATTTGGACTTTTCTATAATATATTATTTGACCTGTATTGAGAAGTTTATTTGAGATTTCCCAGTAAAAGTCATACAACACAATTTTTATCTGAACAAGAATGGACAGAACCAAAGATGAGTAGGTAGAAGCGCTAAATGAGTTCTGTGATATACAAAAGAGAAAAATCCACATAAGAATAAAATACCTATTGAGTAAATACCATAAATTACATTGTTGCATGTGATATGACATAATGTGCTGCCCTACCATACTGAAATGGATGACAAGATATGTAATGAATGCTGAGATATATGATAATAGTATATCCTGAAAGAGAGACCCAGGTAATTATCCACTTACTATAGAGTAACAAGTCTACTTGAGGAATGAAGATATCTACTGAGGAAAGGAATTTTTCAAAAATATTATGTATGGAATATTATATAATGCATTGAATGCCTATTAGTACTATCCTAAGACTCTAACAATTAGTAAATGATATAATATGAATATAAAAACTTCTGACCGAATAGCACACAAGTATTTGAGCAAAACAGCAGCCTGCTAAATGGAAAAAATCTTTATCAATTACACATCTGATTAAAGTATTATTATCTAGAATATAAAAAGCACTACAAAACTAAACATCAAGAAAAAATAAAAATGAATGAAAAACTGAGCAGAAATTTCTCAGGAGGCAATGTATAAATTCTTGTGAAACATGAAATTAAAATTTAAACTACTTCGTGATTTCATCTTTTGCCAGTCAGAATGACCAAGATAAATCAAACAAATAACGGAGATATTGGTGATGATTTGAGAAAAGAAAAACACTTATTTATTGATTATTGGAGTATAAATGGTACAATCTATATATGAATCAATCTGATCATGTCTCAAAACCTGAAAATTTGTACAACACAAGATCCAGCTGTATTATGCTTGGGCATATACCCAAAGGACTCTACAATGTACTGTAGAGAACATACTATTTGTTAATGACTATAACTCCTCTGTTCATAATTGAAAGTACTTAGAAACA
This sequence comes from Ondatra zibethicus, assembly GCA_004026605.1. Taxonomy (NCBI): domain Eukaryota; kingdom Metazoa; phylum Chordata; class Mammalia; order Rodentia; family Cricetidae; genus Ondatra; species Ondatra zibethicus. The sequence continues at coordinate 10,552 of PVIU01032017.1, forward strand.
TCTTAGATGCCTATCAATTGATGGATGGATAAGGAAAATTAAGGATAAAAGCTTTGGAATATTATTCAACTGTTAAGAAGGATAATATAAAATTTGAAGTTTAATGAATGATGCCAGAACCAAACCTTCAAAATGAAGTAACCAAGACCCCAAACGGCAATTATTGTATGGGTTCCCTTATATGTAGATTTTAGGCTATATGTTTCTGTGTTTTGATTATAATAAACAAAGAAACTATGTAGATAATATGGTATCAGGTGGTAGGAAACAATCTTACAGGAATGTAGAGATATAATACTATGAAGAGAAAAGGGGAAACTAAAGCATTATGATTAGAAGGGGAAGGTGTGCATGCAAAGGAGAAATATCTAGTGAGACAGCTAGCGTGAATGGTTTTATGAAAAGTTATATGGAAGTCAGCTACTTTACAATCTTTCTAAAATATAAAGATATATGAGAGATGTTTAAATGGAATCCTCATATAAGAATTGGGGTAATGCTCCAATAATGGCATCTTAAGACACAGAAAATAATCTCCATATAAGAAATGCTTTACGTCAAAGTGAGTTGTTAGCCAAAAAATATACCAATGATGTCCCCTGCAAACATCTCAATCTACTTCTAAAGCTATAGATTACTTTTTACAGTAAGGTCTGTTTGCTGAAGATGCAATTTAATTATATAATCAAATATGGTGCCCAAATAGAAGCTTCAATCGTCCTTTGATGCTGGAAGGTATCTTATATGCTAACAGAATATAAAAGTAAGTCTTGATATAATGTAGGTAAAAATCTCATTACCTACAACATTGACCTATCTTCTAGACTTATAGGATATAGCAATGGCATAAATGTTATGGGAACAATCAACAACAATTTTTTTTTTATTTAAGGCCAAGTCCATGTAATATAAGCCATACCTGGCACTGCTAAAATGTCCAACAGCCTGAAACTTGATAGGTCATGGTTCCCAGGTTAAATATATCACCATTTTTATGCCAAAGTAACATAACAATAAAATGACTTCTAAAGACATATTGCCACACTCATATATGAGTAAAATCACCAACAAAGCTTCTTCTTGAAGAAGAGAGTAATTAATAAAGAAATCTGCAATTTGAAACGTGAAGAGAAGAGAGTTAGAGACTATGTAGTATTCAGGGCTGAATTGGATATCTTTAATGAATTCTTCCCCTTGAGGCTCAGGATTCTTTTAGGAAGAAGAAAAAGAAAGACTGTAAGACCAGAGAGTGAGTATGAGTTCAAAATAACACTGTCTTCCAAAGATAAGACTGACACACATATGGACTAACAGAGATGTGAGAGCATGAACAAGATATGAATAAGTACAATATGGGGAAAAAATCTCAGCATGAATAAGGGGAAGTGGTCACAAATTCCCATCTTTAACCAAGAATCTTCTAACTGATACCTGCTAGAAAAAAGATAAGCATTTTCCTCCAATGAGTGTTACTGGGTATATGTGTCACATTCCAGAGAGCCCTATTTCCAGTAGTAGGTGGCTAATACAAAACTCTACCTTTCATGTGTGGTTTTGGTTTGTTATTGTTGTCTTATTGCTTTATTTTATATATTTTGTTTTTAGTCTAAGAAAGAGAATATGAAGTTGACTAGGCAAGGTTGTGGGAACCTGGGATGTAGGTATCAATAGAAGGGAAAACATGATCAAAATATATTGTAAAAAATATTATAATAAATTAAAAAAATTAAAATATAAATATTTTGATCCATTTATTACATCTGAGAATATTCTGGAATTAACAAATAAATGGATGCATACATGTATATACTGTCAGCATACAGTTATGTAGAAATATATGTATAATAATGTTTTTCATTTCTAAATTATAAACTATAATTCATTTGTTCAGAAGAGGAACTTCAGGCGTAGAGGACCAAGTGACTTTTTCTATGTATGTTTTAGTATTCCTTGTTAAATTCAGTATTATAGATGATGAATTAAAATGAATTTATTAAGAAGGCTGGTAACATGTTTCATTTGGTAAGAATGCAATCTTGGGGCTGTGACAGTCATGTAAAAACCTGGACAGGGCAGGATATATCTGTTATTTCGGCATTGAAAGACAAAGACAATTATATCCTCAATGGTCATGGACAGCCAATATATATACAGCGATAAAATTCTATAGCAGTGAGCAAACCTGTCTCAAGAAATAAAGTCAACAGTTGATAGAGGAAGGCATTTAAATTTTTCACCGGTCTCTGTGTGTATATTTATGTGACTGCACACCTGCATATTAAAGTCAATATTATATACACACACACTGTCTCTCTCTCTCTCTCTCTCTCTCTCTCTCTCTCTCTCTCTCTTTCACACACACACACACACACACACACACACACACACACACACATACACACACACACTTGCCCAATATGCATAAGTCCTTAGAACTGAAAATGATAAATTCTCACTATGCCTACATGGTCTCTAAGGTTTATATAAAGGGAATTAGTGTGTGTGTGTGTGTGTGTGTGTGTGTGTGTGTGTGTGTGTGTGTGTTATGTCAACTCTCCATTCTAGTAACAAAAAACTCAAGTGAAACTATTAGAATTTTAGTTTAATTTGGTTCATGATTTTAGAGATTTCAGGCCACACTCTTAAACATAAGCATGGGATATCATTGGATAACTTGTAGCAAATTAAACATCCTTACCTCATTGTAGCTCAAGCCACAAAAGAAAGGAGATCCAAGAGGCCCAGTATCCACTTTCATAGAAAACATAAATTGACCTTACTTTCTTCCTCCAGGTTCCACATATTATGTTTCCATAGATTCCCAATAGTGCATCAGTTGAAGAACAAACTTTAGCACCTCTGGGAAACAAGATCCACAATGTAATAATATCTATGACTATAGGACTGGAGAGATGGCTCAGTGGTTAAGAGCATTGCCTGCTCTTCCAGAGGTCCTGAGTTCAATTCCCAGCAACCACACGGTGGCTCACAACCATCTGTAATGAGGTCTGGTCTAACCAGCATCAGTCTCAGGCAGGAGCTTCATGGTGTCTGCATGGCAGCTCTCTCTCTCTTTCTGCCTTCTTCCTCTCAGAATTCAGTTCTGTCCTCTGAACCTCTAAGTTCTGCCTTATCAAAAGGCCATAGATGTTTCTTTATTCAACCAATGAAAGCAACACGTAGAACAAACCTCCTACACCATTCTTATTTACTAATTTTCTTGTATATGAATTCCAGGTCTACCTGCTTGTTCCCAATCTTAGCATTCTAAATCACTACCTCTACCACAGAGTACCATGCAAATGGATGGAAATAGAAAACGCTATCCTGAGTGAGGTAACCCAAACCCAGAAAGATGATTATGGTATGTACTCACTCATTAGTGGACCCTAGCTATAAAATAAAGGTCACCAAGCACTTAGCTCACAAGCCCAGAGAAGCTGAATACCTAGGTGAACCCAAGGAAAGCATACACAGAACCTCCTGGAAATTGG
>PVIU01032018.1:0-14010 GCA_004026605.1 Ondatra zibethicus
TGCGTTCAAGTGTACTTCCCACTTTCTCTTCTAAAAGGTTCATTGTGGCTGACTTTATATTGAGGTCTTTGATCCATTTGAATTTGAGTTTTGTACATGGTGATAGATATAGGTCTATTTTCATTTTTCTACATGTTGATATCCAGTTATGCTAGCACCACTTGTTGAAGTAAATATATTCTCTTTTAAAAAATCAGTTACCTCTACTATGTAATTTTATTTTCCGGAAGATAGGAGGTGGAAGCTGAGTTCTGTAGCACATACTTATCCTTGGTTGGCTGCGGGAAGAGGATTAAGAGCTTAAGGAGTACATAATGAGTTTGCTGCATGGTGAGGACCTGTCTAAACAAATAGGGACAATATGATAGAGTGTGGGCTTAAAAGTCAGGCAGAGTAGATTTCAGGTACAGCTTCCCCCACTTAAGAGCTATGTGACTTTGCAAAGACCTCACATCTTGTCTGGAAGATGAGAGAACTGTATATCAGGCACCAAGGGTACTGTGGGCAGCTAGATAGTCAGGATACTCTGCAATACCAAACCCACTGAGTGGGGATTGATTGTCCTGTTCTTCCTCCTGCATGGTTACTAAAGCAGACTTCAGGTTTATTTATAACCTGTAGTCAGAGACTGCACGTTCATTTCCCAGCCACCTGGACCCAAGTAATCATACAAAAACTATATTAATTACAACACTGCTTGGCCGATGGCTCAGGTGTAGTTTTAGCTACCTCTTGCCTCTTAAACCATTTTTGTTAACTGGTATCACGAGGCTGTGGCCTACCAGTAAGGATCTGGCTTCCTTCTCCTTAGGCAGCTACATGGCGTCTCCCTGACCACCCCTACACTTTCTTTATCTCTGTTCAGATTTCCTGCCTGAATTTACTCTGCTAAGCCATTGGCCAAAACAGCTTTATTTATTAACCAATAAAAGCCTCACATACAGAAGAACATCACATCAATAAGCAAATGGTAATACGACTCTAAGTAGAACACATGGGTGGTTGCCAGTGGGAAGCCACTACTGTGCCTGTGGCTCCCCTGTGTTGGATTATTTCAGTGGCTCTCCCTGTGTTTGGTGATTTCTGTGGCTCCCCTGTGTTGGGTGATTTCTGTGGCTCTTCCTGTGTTGGGTGATGTCTGTGGCTCTTCCTGTGTCAGACAATATCTGTGGCCTTCTTGTTTTGGGTGATTTCGGTGGCTCCCCTGTGTTGTGTGATTTCTGTGACTCCTCTGTCAGGTGATTTCTGTGGCTCTCCTTGTGTTTGGTGATTTCTGTGGCTCCTCTGTGTTTGGTAATTTCTGTGGCTCTCCTGTGTTGGGTGATTTCTGTGACTCCTCTGTGTTGGGTGATTTCTGTGGCTCCCTGTGTTGGGTGATTTCTGTGGCTCTCCCTGTGTGGTTGATTTCTGTGGCTCTCCTGGGTTGGGTGATTTCTGTGGCTCCCCTGTGTTAGGTGATTTAGTTCTTGCCCCTGAAATGCAGCAGCCATGTTTTGAACATTAGTATTAGTAGGCTTACTTTCTTTTGAGGAATTTTTTTTTAAATGCTGCATTTTAAAAGTGATTTGTTTAAAATATGTGAATGTCATGTAAGTGATGAATGTTGCCTTTCTTTGACAGGCCTTACCAATAGGTTCTAAGGCTACATCCTTGTTCAGATTGTGCTTTTAGCTGGCTGTGTTGAAAGTATATATGCCAGTCTATTTAATTTTAGGCTTTATTTTCACTGAGTTTAGTTTTCTTCATTGGTTTAATCTTGTATGGGTGTGCTGGTTAGTTTTTTTTTTGTTTTTGAATCAACTTGACATAAACTAGGGTCATCTAGGAAGTGGAGGGACTTTTTCTTGATTGATGCCTGAGGGTCCATCCTGCTGTGGTTGTGCTACCCATGTAAAGATAGTCCTGGGTTGCATAAGAAAGCAAGCTGAGGCAGCCTTAAGAGCAAGAGAGTAAGCAGCGTTCTTCCATGGCCTCTCCTTCAGTTCCTGTCTCCAGGTCCCTGCTTGAGTTTCTGCTCTGAATTCCTCCCATGATGGATTGTGTTAGGGAAATGAAAACCAAGTAAACCCCGCTCTCCCCAAGCTGGTTATGGTCAGTGTTTTATCACAGCAACAGAGAGCAAAGTATAAAGGAGTGGTTTGCATGCAATTTTACCATTGAAAAGGAAAAAGAAATGGTGAGGTGAGTTTTTCGGAGCCAGCGTTTTGTCATAGTTGAACTGTGAACTCTGGAGGCCGACTGTGTGTTCAAATTTTGGCTTCACACTGGTGACGTCACCCGAGGCAAGGGGCTTACCCAGTGTCTGCCTCCTCTGTAAGTGAGTAGACAGTGAGGCCTAAGAGAATAATGGAATATGTGCTTTGAATGGGGTCCAGCATGGTGGGGCCTTTTCACATGCCTGTGTAGTTGCACAGTTACAGTAACGACGAGATGTAAAAAGGGAAGGATAATTGAAAGTGAGTAGAAGAATTAGGGTCAGTAGTTTGGAGAGAGTGGACTTGATTTTTTTTTTATACTCCCAAAGTTCTGTTCTTACAAGTTTGTTTATAATCAGTAATGGATTTTGGGGATAGGGTATAGGACATAGAAAAGAACAACCTAAAAAATGTTCTTGTCCCTGTCACAGTTGTTGATATGTAAATACCATGGAAACCTCTGGAAGCTATGCTTTTATTTTAGGGAGATCAGTGTGGGCCCACTATGGGAACTGCTTTCTGTTTGTTTTGTTTTAAATCTCTGAAATCCACAAGAGTAATGCTCTTATCTCTACACTACCTTCTGTGACTTGCTGCTGACTGAGCTGTCTTTCTTTTAACCCTTGGAGGGGAGCATGAGATTATATTTCTCCATCACTGGCTTGTGGCTGAAAGTGGGCAGCAGTGTTTTCTCAGTTGGGATCTGCTCTGCTGATTCTGCATAAGCCCACTAGCCTCTAAGCATGTCCTTAACACTGCCCATCTTTCTGAGTTTTCATAGGGAACGTGTATTGGCCAAGATTTTATTGAGTATACCAATAACATTTTTTTTCTTTCAAAAACTTATTTGTGTTACTTATTTCTAAATATGCTCAGATTCAGAATAGATAAGTAAATTATTTTATGATATATTCTTTTATTAGTTTTTATACAGAATATTTTGATCATGTTTTACCTCCTTCAGCTCTGCAAGTGAGCACACACAGTCACACACCAAACCCGCAAAACAAAAATCTAACAAACAAAAGACAAAAATAAGACAAAAAAAAGTTAAAACAAAGCAAAATGAATCAAAAAGTACATAAACCCTTGAAGTTCATTTTGTATTGGCAGCTACTGTTGGGCGCGTGGCCTGCCCTGAAGCTTCAATGTTGCAAATAGCTTCTTGGTTAGGGATGGGACCGTGTCCACTCCCTCCTTCAGTGTTGCGACCCTGTCCAGCATGAACCTGTGCAGGCCTCCTGCATGCTGCCCCTGTCTCTGACGTCATATGTGTATCTGTCCTGTTGTGCTTGCAGGATCTGTTGTCTTGGAGTCGTCCATTCCCTCCGGCTCTTACAGTCTTTCCACTTCCTCTTCTGCATAGGTCCCTGAGCCCTGGGTGGGGAGGGCTTTGATGAAGACATCCAGTGCTCCAAAGCCTCTGACTCGCTATGCAGGTTGTATAGTTGTGGGACTCTGTGTTCGTTACTGTCTCCTGAAGGAGAAGCTTCCTTTTTCAGGAAAAAGGTAGTTTTTGAAAGACTGATTGCTTAGAAGGCACAAACCTCTGCATTTTATCTCTAACAGCACAGAAACTGATCAATCAATCAAAGGGTTATTTTTTTTAAAGGATGTCTAATAATATGCTATTTTATCAAGAACAATTAAAATTTCCTTGTAAAATTAACATATTTGTGGTTTATTTAAGAACTCCCTGTAGCTTTTGTAAACTAAAACTTACCATGTTATCCTTTTCATTTGTCCTAGCATACACAATAAATGACTTTGTTCTCTGCACAGTTGAGGTTGAGATGCGAGGCTTGTTGTTTAAGGCCACATAGTTATTTTGATTTCAATTCTGGGTCTGAGCTAGGGCCTTCTCTTGGTACTGGGGAACTGTTTAAAAGAAGCAACAGTCTTTATGATATCTTGCTAATGGAAATGGAGCTGGTACTGTCAGAGTGTCTTCCAAATCAGGATACAGAAAGTAAATACTGCTCCGTTACTGCCCAGAGAAATTGCAAGCATTGGTGTTCTATGCATTCATTGCCCACATTATGCATTACTAGTCCAAATGTGTAGTTTCCTGTGCAGAGGTGGTTGGGGAGAGCCTGTTTCTCAGAGTACTGGCCAGTTTTTTCAAGACCGAGAATGAAAGAAAACCTTTTTTTGTTTGTTTGTTTTCATGTATGTTATGATATTTTATGTTTTAAAAGTAGCATATAAAGTAATATGGTTTGTTATGGCAGTTTTGTACATATGCCATTGTACCATGTGGTATTGTTTGGTTAGTTACACTTATTAGTTTTTGGTCAATCACAACTTATTCTAGTTTTTAAAATGAGGAAGAATCACATGGATTCCGTTTGGCTTGTTAATAGTGACTAGCTCTCTCCTGGAGACTCTGTTCTGAGGCAGCAAGGAGGTCCAGCTCTAGAGGCGGCTGTGAAGAATAGCTAGGGTCTAAGGGTTGGACATGGTTAATGACAGTGGCTTTGCAGATGTGCGTCCACTATTTCAAAGAGCATAGTGAAGGAAGTGTTATCAATAGACTTGGGTGTGTTGAAACAGTTTGGGATTTGGGGATGTTTGAGTGTTGTGCTGCTTTTTTTTTTTTGAGTGAGAACATTCTAGTCATGGAGACATTTTGAAAACCTGTAAAACGTGACACTGTGCTTTTTAAAAAAAATATTCAGTTTATAATTTCTGGCTTAATGTACTGTGGTGCTGACATAGTACATTTTCAGCGGTGTGTGTATTGTCTACCCAGTTAGGGCTGCGGGCATCTGGGCTGAGATAACAGCTTTTCAAAGTAAAGTTTTGCTCTCAGAATTTCTTGTGCGCACACAAGTGAGCCCTCTTGTTCTGTGGCGTGAGGGTCTTGCTGTAATTCAAGACACTGGTAATCCACCTTAAGAAGACCTTAAGGAAATGTTTGAACACTGGCATCTTTATATATATTCATACATATATATATATATACATACACACATATATGCTTTCTTATTATTGCAACTATTATAAAACTTTTAAAATGATTTCTTTGTTGCATATGAAGAAAACTGTTGAACTTAAGTCAATATAATTTTAATAAAATAATTATAATAAGAACAATCAGTTTTTATTCTTTAGTTTTTTTATTAAAACAGAATGACTCCATTTTATTTCCTTTCTCCACAGAGTTTCATTTTAGCTGGCGTTTTGAATCATTATAGAGAACACTGAACTCTGGAAAAGATGCTGGAAACCATAGGTAAGACTTCCTCCTCCGACTTCTTCCTCCTTGCATTTGTCAGAAGGGAACGTGTTTCCATTGCTCTCTCCGTGTGCCGCGTTCTACATAGCTGTAGTAACTGAGTTTTGATTTTTTTTATCCAGTAGCACTGAACCAGGTTTCTGTGTTTGTGAAAATTTATTCACATGTTTATAAAAAACAAATCATTTTAATAAAAAATAAACATGTGAGATAGTCTATAAATTGCAAGTTTGAATAAGCTTAATGGAAGCTCTGTTTTGTTATATGAACACAGTCTTGGCTTTTGGGTATCCCTAGAAAGCCCAGCAGTAAGTTAGGAGTGAAGCCCTCACTTGCTAGTGCAGGTAAGGTGCTGCTTAGTGCTTGGCTTTGCCCGATAGGACTGTAATCATCTCTCAAATTCCATTTCAAATAGGAATTTCTGCATGAGAAATTTAGGCTGAGAGATCTGGATTTCCTCTGCTTATGTATTACTCTTTCCCCTACTGCAGTATAGTTTTAGAAACAATTGACTATAGAAAGCTGTGTCAGGTGTGGCACACACTGCAGAATCTGACATGTCAGCATTGTGCCATCTCCAGGTCGCTCTTGGGAGACTGAGTACTGAAGGGCGTGCACAGCTCACTCTGTCACTAGGACAATGATCTTAACTCAACAGTTGCCAGTTTTGAGGAATTAGGACAATAAAGAGAAAAAGAGTTGTTTGTGACATTTGACTTTGCATTCTTTTCCTGCTTTGATCATAAAATTCTGGGTGGATACATTTTCCTTGACCCATTCTGCATTGAAATCATAGGCCATAAAACATGTTGGCACACACAGGCAAGTTCCTTATAATACAGGAGAAGGAAAGGGTAAGTATGGCTTCCATTAAAACCACTGTTTTCTGGATTTTATTCTGTCAGCAGTTACTAGTTATTAAGCAGCACACCTTTTAAGAATTGATATAAATATTAGTAATAGATTTGTGTTCTGAGTTACTATGGAAAATGGAAGAAAGAACAAACAAAATTTTCATGTGTGTCTATCATTCCTTGTGTAGAATTTCTGCAGGAACAATATTGTTTATTTCAGCTTGTTTGTGTGTATGTGCTCATTATTGATATGATTTTGTACTTAATTACCAAGTATCTGTGGAATGCCAGATGTGGTGCTATCAGCACTGTCTCTGGTGATCTCTCTTTTCTGATTTCTGTGATTGGCAATAGATGCACGTGCCATCTGTCGTCATGACTGGGTCATGACATATTTAATAGTCTCCATTGGAAAAAACAAATTTGACTCAAAAATTGTAAGCACCTCTGTTTGTATAATTCAGGAATATGTTGAAATTCACTGGTTTCTACCAATATATAAGTTGCTAGGTCTCTTAGGGCATATTGAAAATGCTCACTTCCTTTACATATCTAATTTGTAATATGCTTAATAGTAATTTGAATTATATTGGTTGGGAGCATTTGTAAACATTCTTTTTAATATTAGGCTAGAGCATTTTAAGGGATGAAGCAGTACTTTTGAAATATCTATTATTAATAGTCCTATGTTATCAAGTATAGACTACTTCATTTTTAATATATGAGATTATTATATTTTGGAGGTGATTCATCAGTGGCATCCACATCCACTTAGTAATGGGTTAATTATCCATTTTTCTTATGTGTAATACGATTTCATATATCCTCATAAAAAGAAGAGATTATGTTTTTAAGGCTTCATGCGACTTTTGCAAGAGCTCACACATCTGGCGCTGAGTTCAGTTACACATCATATGTGTCAATTTCTGTGACTTCACACTTTTGCTAAGTGTGTCCTATACCCTGTTCCTGCTCTTAAATGAATCCCATTACAAGAGACCTAGAGGCTTATTGTGAGAGGTTGTAGACTCCCTTTAGGAACTAAATCAATGAAACAACTGGATTATTGTGAAGCATATGTAAATATGGTACTTAATTTTGAGAAAAATACTTAAACATTAAAAGGGTATCCCTGTACTGAATTAAAAGTATGCAATTTTGCATAGCTTTGCCCTCAGTTAAAATACGACAAGGCTGTGCACTCAGGGAGAATTGTCTCAGGATCTCTAGAGGTACAGTGTCTTCATAGATATGACAAGTCTTTTGAATCCTATTATTGACTGATGCTTCTTTTGGAATAGACAAAACCCGAGCCCTGCAGGCAGCAGAGCGCCTGCAAAACAAGCTGAAGGAACGTGGGGATGTTGTAAATGAAGACAAACTGAGCCTCCTGAAGTCTGTCCTGCAGAGCCCTCTCTTCAGTCAGATTCTCAACCTACAGACTTCTCTACAGCAGCTGAAAGACCAGGTAGGGTGTCATCACCCAGGGTGTCCTAGAGCTTGTGAAAAGGACACTCGTGCTTTCCTAAAGGCTGGCTTTTGTGTGTGTTAATAAATAATGGAGTCATTTAACCACTAACAGACATTTAGACTCACTGTGGCTTTTCCCTGCTAGTTATTTTTGTACCCGTTGTTACGGATGTGACATTATGTTGAAAGATTGTGTGGATGCTTAGACAAGAGCTCCTACAGGAGGAAGGCTGATGAAAATGTTTGGGCTGGGTGGCTGCAGACTTGGTTTTCATCGTCGCTAAGCCCTGTCGTTCATGTGATCTTGCTCATTCAGATTCAGACATCCAGTACAGCTACAGGGTTTCAAAGAAGCCTGAATTTGTATGTTTAATCATGTGTGTGAGGAAAGGAAGTCACCTCTGTTTTGACAGTAAAAGGATAATTACATTGTCATCAGTTTAAGGAACTGCAATTCTCACTTCTTAAGAGTGTGCAAGTAGCACTTGCTTCCATGACAGCATCAGATGGCGATAAACATTAGGATTTCTAAATGTAACACCACATTTTATTCCTTGTAAAAATTATGAACATTAAAAAGTTTGAGCATTTATATTAAAACTGAAAGTGTATTACATGACAGAATGAAAACCGAAGTCAGATGTTCTTTGAACTTACTTAATTTAATCACCATTTCACAGGTTTTAAACGTATTTTTAAAACAGTTTTTATCCTCTCAAGGTTTGAAGTAAATTTAATTATGTTCTCATGTTTTTAGAATTAATTTAATGGTTATGGATGATTTGCTAGCAAATATTCTGCCTTAAAAGGATAAAAATGAAACTTAAAAACTGGTTTTATAATTCGGTGAAGGAACAATTCTAATGGGATGGATGTTCCAGATGCCAACATCTAGATAGTAGAAGAGCATGCTTAGTGTTCTCCAACCTAATCCAGATTCTGGTATGCTTCCATAATTCTTCAGAAATAAAAGGACTCTTCAGAAATATTTTTTATTGGGCCGAGGGGTGGCTCAGTCAACAGAGTGCTCCCATCCCCAGAACCCTCTATTAACAAACAAACAAATGAGAACAACAGCAACAGACAAGGTGGATATAGCTGTGCTGAGGAGGTAGAAACAAGGGATCCTATGCACATGGTAATATGGGGTCAAGCATACTCCCCCACAAACTATTTCCTCCTGTGAGTTTCAACTCCATTATTTAAAAAGTCATGGTGTAAATTTAAAAAGGATTTTTTGTTGTATCTATGTGTTTCTCCTCTTGATAAGTTTTGGAATTGGTTTTCAATATTTATGGATTGGCAAACTTTTGGAGAAATTAGTTTCTAGAATACAGGATGGGAATTTATCTGTTTTTCTCCCCACAGCATGTAAGGAAATTGAATAGAGTCTTCTTAGTGTATTGTATGAACACACAGTTGTAATGAAGGGAAAATTAAGTCATATACTGAGTTTTAAAATACACCAGTAGTCAAGTACGGTAGCTGGATCTTTGCCTACGAGCCAGCCTTCAACAGGGAAGAGGGCTTATGTCCACTGTGTCTGATGAAAGGACACCAGTGGCCTATGTGTTGCACTGGGTCTTTTGTTTTAAAGTGGAAATAGGATGTAGCTCTAAGGCTGTGTGGGCTACATGATTCACATGAAGCCTGCTGGGAAATCTATTGAGTATTGTAGGAAGTTTTCACATTCTGTGACTAAGTATAACATGCTGTGATTTGTATTACCTATACAGGAAAGTCTCTGAGACTATAGAGAGTACTGAGACAGAGATTGTTCCATGTGGATCTATGATTATTTAACTCTATAGACAGGATTGACAGATGACAGTGTGGCCAGAACTCTGAGAGGAGTTCAAGGGCTAAGCATCAGAAATAGATAGCATGATGGGGTTGTTGGAGATAACTCAGGATGCACATGTGTGAGGATGGGGGATGTTTCGGAGGTACAAGTCTGCAGTCGGGTGGTGAATTCCCAAACAAGAGGCAGGGTAACGTATAGGGGCAAGATGTGTGTCCAACAATGCCTCCCTTGATATAAACCAAGGGAGGAAACTCCTGGCACCAGGAAGTCTATTAACTAGGGACTCTCAGACAGCATCTCAGTAAGGTAGCATCTGTGAAAGGCGGGAACTGTTGCAGAATGTTGTATCCTGAACAGCCACTGAACACTAAATTACAATCTTGGAATGTACTTTCAAGATTAAATTGTGAGGCCCTTTGGGATCAGCAGCCTGTTTTAGATCTCTTATTTCTTGTTTTTTTCAAGGATAGACTTGACACTTACACATCTCTCAAAGGTTGGTGATTTTTCCTAGGACTTTGAGATTTTGGATTTGCATGTGTATTCTATAAAGTTTCTGCAGTAGGTGGATGCCATTTTTACCAGTTCCTTTTATTTACCAGATTTTTTACTTTTTATATGAGTCTACTAAAATTATTTTATATTTTAAAATTTAATTATAAATTTATAGCTATTATCATCTTAGATATAAAAATGCTAACTTGTGAATGTTTATAATTTAATAATATAAAGAATATTTTTTGTGCCTTGACCATACAAATTACCCATTGCTAGTTTTAATTTGTAACCCTATACCTATATTATGTTTTCAATGTACAATTTTGTATGCACAGTAGATAGAAATTATTGCCTCCATCTTTTTTACTGTTATCTGCCCCCCCCCACATACCCAATATCATTCTGTGTCTTTTGGAAAAGCAAGTTTGAGGTGTATATGGCATACTGAAGAACATGATCATATTGTTGCATTGATGACAGATGCTGACATGCCGTGTTGAATTAAACCTGCAATTTTTTTCCCCTCCAATCCTTCTCATTACTTCTATTCAATGATGTTTAATTTTTCCAATTTGCTTCTACAGTACTAAGATTGCCCTTAGAAATCAAACTGTTTCCCTTTGGCAAATTAAGCACTTGACAGGTGTGTAACTGAGAGGGCAAAAAAGCCGTGCCCTGAAGGGATGTGCTATTTAAATATTGTCAAAAATATTAGCAGGTCTGAGAGTATAATTGATGCCTCTGTTTAACTCTGCCACATTGTGTATTGTTCTAACGCCAGTGAAAAGGATGTATGCTATTAAACCTGAATAATCTCTAATCGCTCCAGCTCAATTCCTATTGCATGATTCCTGTTTAAGTGAAAAGGAACTGCGACTGTGTGTCAATGATCTGTCAAATGCAGATTCTCAAGCAGTGTCCTCACTGTCACCTAGTCATCACAGCTACTAACTACAGGGTTAATGCGCATTCATGAAAAAATCCAGCTATTGTGGGAGAAATAAACACGTTACAGTTTAATAATAGAAACTTGTCAGCCTCGAGGATATCGGATTTGCATATTTATTTGGGAAAGTTGCTCCAGTCCAGTATAGATGTGGATGCTGCTTTCTTGATTAATTAATTGCCTTACTTTATGAGTGACCCTCAGCACTAAATCACTCTCCATGTTACTTGTAGGAGCACTGTGAATTAATATTATTAATTTTAAATAGAAATTTAGGATCAGAACTTAGAAACTGGCATTGGCAAGATTATTTTTAAACCTTGGCAGCAGAGAGTAATTCTACGATTGGAGAAGTGGTGTGGCTAGCTCAGATTACCAAGGATGCTTCTCTGGGAAATGAGCCTTGGGCCAGGATATCAGGGGGCCACCTGTTAGGGATCTTGTTAGTATATGTGGCGTGTGGCATTCTGCTGCAGTAGTTACTTGGTTAATCTATCTAGGTTCCTAGTTCTTCTACCTGCCCCTTTCAAAAACATGTTGGTCAGTACACATTTTATTTAGATGTGTAATGTGCATGTATAGAGCCTAAGATAAACTTCTCTTTGAAATTTAAAACATCTTTTGAAATAACTAAAGAGATGCTAGGTTTTACATGGCATAAGAGTTGGCAGATACAGCAACAGCTAGATTGTTTTAAAAAATCACTTGTATTTTTGAAGTACCATCTGTGTGCTGTAACGTTTTTGTATGTATTTCTGTGTTTTTAAGTTTTACCTGTTTACATTCAGAAGCACTCCTGATGACAAAACACGTGGAACAATGAACAACAGTCTACACAAATACTACACACACCGAAAATACCACAGAAGTGGATCAGTGGATACCCAAGGACTTTGGTTTATAAAACCTATATCATTTAATTTCAGTCTCTGAGGGTGGGGCAAAGCCCAAATGACATAAGAACTGGGGGTTATAAACTTCTCATTGTGAGACATTCATTGAATTCAAAATTTCCATGGCAATGAGAGTTAGCACAGTGGCAGCTTTATAAAATATTTATAGGCATTTATAACGTCTTTGTTGAACATCTAAAATCAATGAAAACCAAGTTCTTACTATCTCAGGAGAAAATAGAACACAGAAAAACAAGGAGACAGATGCTATGGTGGAAAGAATACTTAGCTTTGACTGAAGGAATAGTCTCCACTAACAGGGACAATATTTAAGGTGGATCATGGAAAAGGAGTACTTTTCTGCAGCGGTGGGAAACAGTTTCAGATGGAAGGGAGAGTAATTACACGTATGCAGAGTGCCTTTCAAATGAGAGTGTTGTCTGCAGTCAGTTCTGCTTGTCCTCCTTGGGGATGACAGGACTGCTGTGGGTGTGTGATAGGTAGATCTTGGAGAAGTTGTTCCATGCCTGTCAGTGCCGAGCACAGTCCTCCCCCAAGTTGGAGTTGCTGAGTTTATTCTCCAGTGTTCCATCATGCTAAAACTCTGAAGAGAATATGGTCACAGAATACACATTTCAGGGTAGTAAAGTTGGTCTATAGCAAGCACACAGTCACATCATCTCTAAAGGAGAAAAACTCAAAATGAGGAATTAGGACAGTGGTATCTACTCTCCTCTCTTCTGTTCAGCATCGTACTTAACGTCTGAACTAGAGCAGTAGAAGGGAAGGAGATAAGGGAGATACACATAAAAAGGGAAGACAAACAAAGTTTCCTTATTAGCAGAAGTGACACTATACCTAAGACCCTAAATGCTCCAGCAGAAATTAAGGTAAGATTTTTTAGTAACATTTGATAACCACTTTGAATATAATTTTAAAACATATGAAGTGTGCTGCAAAGGAATGTTATTCTTCACATTCCTGATGATAAGAATACAGCATCAAGGCCTAATTTAGTAGTGGCCTTTCTTATGAAGGTACCTGAAGTGTCACTGTAGAGATAAAGGTAAATGCCGCTTGTGCACTTTATAGAGTCCTTTCCGATTGTCTGATATGAGCAGAGTCATGCCTGAAGAGTCTTGTCTGTGCATAGATGTCTGTCAACTGAAGAATCAAGTTCCTATCCAAATGTGGAGATAGGATGCCTGTAAGTCACAATGTCATCAGCTCTAATACCTTTTTATGCTTTAGATTGATAGAAACATGAGGTCTGAGGAGATGACTCAGAGGACAGAGCACTTGTTTCTCAACTGTGAGGACATCAGTTTGAATCCCCAAAACCTTCATATAACCTGGATACAGTAAATGTGTCTGGATACAGTAAAATGTGTCTTCAGTCTCAGCATTTCTAAGGAGGTGGAAGGTGGAGACAGGAGAAGCCTCAGCAGCTCAGGAACCAGATACCCTGGGTCACATGGTGGTGAAAAGCACAAGACTGACTCAAAGAAGGTGAAAGACAAAGATGGACAGCCAAGGTCCTCTGACCACCCCATGCACACATACTATACACACAGACACAAAGAGAAGCAGACAGACAGGCAGATAGGCAGACACACAGAAACACATGCACATTTTTTTTTAAAATAGCAATGAGAAATTTTGGTACTTGAGCATCTAAAATATTTTAGTATGGGGTGGGGACAGGTGTGTGTACATGCCATGGCATGTGTGAAGAGTTCGGAAGACAGCTGTGTGAAGTCACTTCTGTCCTTCCGTCTTTATATGGCTTTCGAGGATTTGACTCAGGTTATTAGATGTGAGAGACAAAAATGCCCTCGTTGTCTTGCCAGCCCTGACATACATGTGTATGTATATCTCTGTGTGTATATATGTACACATACACACACATATGTATATTGTTATTGTGTGGAAAGTGGGAATGGGTGTATGTGGAGGTGTATCTGTGTGTATATATGTATGCACACACACACATATATATGTATATTGTTATTGTGTGGAAAGTGGGAATGGGTGTATGTATCTGTGTGTGTGTGTGTATTGTTATTGTGTGGAAAGTGGAAATGGGTGTATGTATCTGTGTGTGTGTGTGTG
>PVIU01032019.1:0-14057 GCA_004026605.1 Ondatra zibethicus
ATCCTAACATTGAGGTCTTCCAGTTTCATCAGAGCTAATTTATTGATTTAGCAAAAGCATAATATATATTTCAGGAGATAACTACCTGTTCCAAGCTATGCTTATTCTCCTAAAACATTTACTTTAAATTATGAACTCATTGTTTATTCCAACAGTCAATTTTAACTTTATCAGTAAATAATCTAACAGACCTTTTCTGAAAGATTTTGTGTTCATATTATGTTTTCTGACAGTTATCAGAAAGTTTAACACAAACATAAAAGTCAGGTAGTTTGGCAATCTTCCTAAACATTCTGGTAGTATATTGCACCCCAGAATTATCACTAATAGAAACCAAGTCAGCATCACAAACATATGAATATGAGTGTAAGTGAACTGGAAAATTATATATATATTAAAAACACTGTGGTAGTTTTAATAAGAACAGCCCCCATAGACTCATATGCTTGAATACTTGCTCCCAAGTTAGTGGAATTGTTCTAAAGAATTAGGAAATGTGACCTTTGGAGAAGATGTTTCACTGGGGGTGGGTTTTGAGGTTTCAAAAACCCATGAAAGGTCTAGTTTCTTCTTCCTTTCCTCCCTCTCTCCTTTTTTCCCTCCCTCTCTCCCTCCCTCCCCACTCCCTGCAACTTGTGAAGTTTTGATCAGGTGTGAGCACCCACCTACTTCTCCAGCAGCATGTCTGCCTACCTGCCATCATGCTCCCTACCATGGTGGTAACAGACTAACCCTCTGACATTTTAAACAAGACCCCAATTAAATGCTTTATTTTATAAGTGACCTTTGTCATGGTGTTTTATCACAGCAATAGAACTAAGAAAATTACTCAGTAGAAATATGATCTGTGCCATATATTCTTCATATAGGCAACATTCAACTTTACCTTCTACTTAGACTCACTTGGAAAGTGGTTAAATGTTTACTTAAAGGCTGTCACTCACACTATTCAATCAAAATCACTAGAGGTAGAATCCAGTCAGCCCTAATGCGTGCAACACAAAAAAATCAGGTGATTCCAATGTTCAGCCAAATTTAAGAATAGTCACTTTTTATAATAGTTTGCAGCCATTCTTATAGGGTCTTTGATTTCAGTAGCTTTTATTCCCACAATGGATATAGATTGGACAAGGATGGAGCTCAGGGAAAGTCATCTTAAAATTTGAGAAATTTAGAAAGCAGAAGAACTTAAGTTTTCTTCATCCTTTTCCTGATTTCCATTAAAATCAGTCTGAATACCCTCTCTCCTGAGGTTCCTTCATATACAGAGAAAAGAATCACCCTGTTCTCTAAAGACAAAGGAATGAAGAAAAAGACAATAGAGAAACCTTACTAAGTCACTTGCAGCTTATTTTCATTAAATCACTTTCTCCTTTGTCTAACTATATTTCAATCCAACTGTCCACTTTCATTAAACCTAAGCATAAAATCATATAAGTCTTTCTAGATTGTCATATCTATACTCCCATGGGATATTAAAGTTATATTGAATAAATTCATGTGTTTTAATCTTTTAAAAGATATTTTGTTTTGTTTTATTTTTGAGACAGAGTTTCTTGTGTTAAAGCTCTGGCTTTAATTCTGGAACTCTCTTTGTATATCAGACTGGCCTCAAACTCACCAAGTGCCTAACTCCCAAGTGGTGGGATTAAAAACATGTGCCACCACCACCTAGATTAATGAATTTTTATGAGTTTAATGGAGTGTCTGTGTGAGTATATGCCATGTGTACACAGGTGCCCATAAAGGCCAGAATATGCTATGTGCTCCCTTGGAGCTGAAATTCCAGACAGTTTTGAGACTTGGGTGATGGTCAACCAAACTCCAGTCTTCTGCAAGAGCAACAAACATCTCTGAGCCTTAACTTGAACCCCTTTATCTTATTGTGTTGAGAGAGGTTTCTGTTCCACCATGTCTCAGAGCCATTTAGCCCCAAATAAGCACACAGAGGTCTACATTAATCATAAACTAGTTGGCCTAGTAGCTCAGGATTCTTATTAATTAATCCTTACATCTTAACCCATAATTCTTTTCTGTGTTAGCCATGTGGCTTGGTACCCTTTTCAGCAAGGCATTCTCATCTTGCTTCCTCTGTATCTGGGTGATTGCTACAGACTGAGCTTTCCTCTTCCCAGAATTCTCCTGTTCTCATCACCCCGCCTCTACTTCCTGCCTGGTCATACTTCTTATACTTCCTGCCTGGCTACTGGCCAACAGTGTTTTATTAAAAATAATACAAGTGATAGGATAGAAGACCATTGTCCCACAGCATTATTGTCTATCTTTTCCATAGTACTCTCAGCCATGAAACTAACAATGGATGAGTAGAAAAATTTTTCCATCCTTTATGAAAACATACAGACCCAATACATGAAAATTTACTTTAATAAGTTACATTGTGAAAGACATGATACCTTTCCTAAGTCAAATGTTTAAATGTGGGCTGTGGTTTTAAGATCTTTGAAACGAACAGGGCTCAAACTCTTTGTTCAGGAAAAGCTTTCATGGACCTAAGATATCTGATATAATGCATTCTTCCCATGATGCACATTAACATATATAAGTACACATATACAGGCTTCATTAGCAGCATGCTAGTGGAGTCAGGAGGGGAAATCAATACAGTTCTTTTACTTGTAGCATCAGAAAGGATTTTATATTTAATATTCACTGGTGTTTAATGCTGAAATGTCATTTTCTATTGATTTGCCTTGCAATAAAAGTGGTAGGGGGCATAGATGTTCTTTGAGAGCTGCAGCAAACCTATTGATGTGGCTTTCAAGCAACTAAATATTCAGTGTTGTAACTAGTTATAGTCATTTCATAATTTCAAATTTTAGTGGGGAGACATATGCCACTTATCCTGGAATACTAAACAAGGTTACAGATCTATTCATCAACAGCCTGCATTCCTTTCATCTAAAAACCTTTATTTCTCAAATTTATATTCTGAAATCGGCATAATTCTGAGACTGAATTATCCTGGGTATTCATGTTGCCAGGGTGATTTCACACCATGCTGTGCCCTTTGTCTGCTTTTTCCTTATTCCTTACTTTTAAATCTTTCAAGTCAATATTAGAAAACAAAACAGAGGCAAAAGGTGTACCAGTATATTTTATCTTCACAGACATGACCCTATAAAATATGCCCTACTATATCAAATGTAGGGGTAAATTCAATGTCTTAAGCATTCAAATTCATTTTTAAAATGCAATTTTAACAAGCATAGATCTTATGTTAGCACTATTTCTCATGTCACAACTCAACAAAAACAAAACAAAAAATTCATTATTTTATCCCTTTTAATGGGGATCCCTTTGACTAACAACAGCTTCTAATATGAACTTTGCTTTCTAAAATTCTGTACACAGTCTTCATTAAAATATGCATGATTAAATATTCAAGGAGAATTTTTTGTGGAAAGATTTGTTCTTTAACACACCTTCAATCAATTCTTTAAGAGCTTAACACATTTTATTCATGCTATTCCACTATCTCTTCTAAGATCTACTCCCTATCCCATATCTACGTAACTTTGTGCCTTCAAAATAAAAACATATCCAAGTCCAATTAGTGCTGCCTATATATCCTTAGGTGTGTGGCCACCCACTGAAGAGTGTTAGATTTGCAAGGGGCAGACCCTTAAAGAAAGCTAACATTAATTTTAAAATTAAAAAATACTAAAGATGTTATAATTAGGCTTTAACTCTGAGGTACAACTAATCAAAATTAAATACAAAAAAACTGGAATTGAACACATATGGTATTTCCCAAGCACACTTTCCTTGGGCTTATATACTAGGATTTTGGCTGTTTATAAGACAGACTGATTACTTATTCACAATTATTCATTAAATACTTAGTACTATCCCCAAGCTAACTTAAGTGTGATGAGTCACTAGATATGTTCAATACATAATTTAATGGAGAGACACATACGCTGAGTGAGGAACTTAATAAAATGGCCACTACAAAAGGGGCCATAACAAAGGCTAAGTCAACACTCATCAATGTCAGGGTTGGGAAAGTAGCATATGAACTCTTTTTGATGTAAAGAAGTCTCAGGAAAATAACAGTGATGAATAATTTCAGGGAGGGTATTAAGGACATGAAACTGCAAACAATGTAGGAAATTCAGCAGGACTTTGCTTCTCAGAGTAAAGGTTGAGTTATGAAGGATCCTTCATCTTAGCCAGAGCTTTTGAAATCAGGAAATCTGAAATTTAGTCAGATCAAGTCAATGATTAAAATGATGTCACAAACACCAAGTTAAAGATAAATGCCAAATTTTCAGGTAGATGTTGAATATAAAAACCATGTTTAAGCTGGAAGTAGATATTTTACAAAGTATGATTTGAAGTGCAATGATGGAAAGAAAATAGTATTATGAAAAAATACTACATATTAAAATTTGTACATTACAGAGAAATATATGCACACAGAGAAATTATAGTATTAACTGCTTGTATTGGAAATAAGATATTGAGTTAGTAATGTAGTTTTCACTGTAAGGAGCCACCAAGATTATATAAGGTTATATGAAGAATTAAGAAATGATAAACAGAATAGTTGAAATAAATGAAACACAAATAACACAATATGGTCATAGCTCAATGAAAATAAAACACAATATTTGAAAATACATTAATAAATCTACAATGAAATAAAAACATACAAAATAACCATAAAAATAGAATATAAATAAATGGAAAACATGATGGTAATGTTTTGGCAGTTAGAATAAGGACTGGCAAAGATTAAAAGGATAACAAGGTGATATTGTGGAAAACTCCATGTCAATAAACTTGTAAATACCAATGAAATGGAAAAACTTGAAAGACATCCTCAAAGTGCATTGAATAACTCTTGCTGGAATCTAAATTTCTCTTTTCTCACTGCTTCTCAAAGAATATGGGAATCTGTGAGACAAAATTAGTGAAAGGAACTATATCTATGCAAGTGAAGACCTAAGAAAATTCCAGAATTTCTCTTTCAAATATTAACCTTTGGGAAATGAGACAGGGACCCAAAGGGAAAATAAAGGACCTCAACGAACACAAATATTCTTTGTAAGATATGGAGAGATTGCAGTGAGGCACTGAGCAGAGATCCCTGTGTGGAAATTAGTCTTACTTGACAAACCTTTGTATTATTTTCTACTTCAAAAGTAGATCCAAATCTTGGCATTGACCTCCTGGGTCAGGCCCAGCATTTTATGTTCAGACAGACAGTTATTTTCTGTCATTCATTTCATATAAGTCAAGAATAGGCATAGGCTTTATAGAGGCCTTTCCTCAGACTTTGGATGAAAGAGAGTGCACTTAAAAGATTAGGGAAATGATTAGAAGTCTGGGAAGGGAAAATAAAATGAATTTTACAGTTATCTACTGCTTTGTTGGTAGAAGTAGATTATATGAATAGTGTTTTATGTACAGAAGTATTTAATTCACAGTTAAAATTCCTTCAAAAGTGAACACTAAGCCATGATTCTTTCACTAGTAAATTCTACCAAACATTTGATAGTTCCAAGTCTGTACAAACTCCATGACTACTGTCTTCTTTTAAGAGGAAACGGTTTCCTTGATTCTAATACTAAAGATTAGAAAAGGTTAAAATGAGCCTAAGGAAGAACCATTTTATCTTATAAATAACAATAAAAAATCAAAACTAATGTATGAATGTGTAAAAGTAGTAGGAAATGATGCCCAACTTAAAGTTCAGTCTATTAGTGTCTCAATGTTGATGTAACATTTTAAAAAAATCTATCAAAGTGTCTTTGTTTGCTGGCATATTATAAATAAAATGTTAATTGGAGCCTATAAATAGATAATGAAAGAAATGTCAGAATTCAAAGTCTGATTTATAAAGAAATTCTCAACATAGAATTGGATGGGAACTTCTTTAAACTGACAATGACATCCACTGAAATCCTGCTTAGAGAAAAACATTTACTAAAATTTTCTGAAGTTTGACTTTTTTTTTGGAAGAGCTCAATCACTGTACAGCAAACACCCTGATTCAAAAATGAAAACAATATGGAGTCATTGCAAAGAGAATTGTTGATAACTACATGAAAAGTTGCTTAATACCCATAGTCATTAGTGAAATGCAAATTGTTAAAGCAGAATAAGACAGCAACTGTAAGCAACAGAAATTTGCATGTTTTATCAAAGATGCAAAGTTTTACATCTATTTTGGAAAACTGTTTTATTGAGTTACATATACACTTATTAAATGACTCAAGCATTCCCACTTTTAAGTATTTTCTCAAAGGAATTGAAAATACCTATCCAGGCAAAATATTTACACAAGAGTTCATAACAAATTGTCCATAATAGTAAAAATCTAGAAACAACACAAATGTCCAACAATAAGTGAGAATAAGAAATCACAGCATTAGTATTAATTAACATGAAGAGGGAATACCTAATACATATAACACAAATGGGTTTACAAGCATTGTACTCATTGATAGAGTATACAGACCAGGTATGATGTTGTACTCCAGTAATCCCAGCACTGGGTACTTGGAGATAAGGGTATTAGGAGTTCAATCATGTTTTAAGGGTATTAGCAAGTTCAAGGGCATCTTAGGCTACAATTAATAAATGGGACCTCATGAAACTGAGAAGCTTCTATAAGGCAAAGGACACTCTCAAATAGGACAAAATATCAGCTCACAGAATGGGAAAAGTTCTGCACCAACTCCACAACGAACAGAGGTCTGATCTCTAAAATATATAAATCACTCAAGAAACTAGACATGAAAAAAAACAAATAATCCAATCTAAAAATGGGGTACTGACCTAAACAGAATTATTAACAGAAGAATCTCACATGGCAGAGAAATAAAGAAATATTCATTGTTCTTAGCCATCATGGAAAGGGAATCAAAATGACTCTGAGATATCATCTTATATCTGTCAGAATGGCTAAGATAAAAAATCCAAACAACAGCTTATGCTGGAGAGGATGTGGAGCAAGGGAAGCTCTGCTCCATTGTTGATATGAGTGCAAACTTGCATAGCCACGTTGGAAATCTATTTGACATTTTTTCAAATTCAGGAATCAATCTATCTCAACTTAACCAAGAAATACCACTCTTTGGCAAATACCCAAAGAATGCCCAATCATACCACAAGGACCCATGCTCATAGCAGCTTTATTCATTATAGCCAGAACCAAAGAATGGATAAAGAAAATGTGGTATATTTACACAATGGAGTTTTACTCTGCTGTTACGAACAACAGAATTTGAAGTCAAGGATGGTAACTATGATTATCTAATCTTCAACCCTACCAAAGGTCTGAGAAGGGAGATAATATTACTTGAGCAGGCAGGAAGTACAATCAAGTAGCTTCCAAAGCAAGCAATATATGACAGAGAAAATTAGCTACCTGAGCAATCATCCAAAGTCTCATTTTGCAAAGTTGAAGCAACCAACTTTGGCTATGGCCTAGAATAACTGACAGACCATTTTCAAAGGGAAGAAATTTTTCAAAACCATCTTACCCTGTCTTGGTAAGATTTGACAGTCCTGTTTATCCATTTCTGGATACTATATCTTGTCAGTGGTTGAGGCATGGGCATTTCTTTGCCCAAAGGCCAGTTTTTGCCAAGAAGAAAACAGGCTCCAAGTAGAGTGTCTTTGGTGTTCAATATTCTCTTGGGAATAAATTGGTGCTGCCAGGAGCAATTATGTCTCATGTCAACAAAACCCTAAGTTATTTATATGCCATGTTCCACAGATCCTTGAAGTGGTTGAAGATTATCTATCTGTATAGAATATAATCTCTATGTATCTAAAGAGCCTGATTAGTCTAACTGTAAGTGTGACAAACATAGATGACTATTGAAGTATAATTCTTAGTACCTATCTAACTTAAAGACTAAGACAATAAACAACTGTGAAATAAATGAGGACAATGACCTCCAAATGTAAACAATGTACAAGTATCTTGATCAGAGGCAGAAATGTACACTGCAATATGGTAAATATATATGTATCAATACATAAAATTGTTTTAAACACATGTAGAAGCATGCATGCATACAATATTCAATATAATTTAACTTTGTATCAATATACAAGAATCTATACCAATGTAATTTTCTGTAAACAATAACTCACAAATACCAATCTATTATCCCATCTATGGATATTTTCATTTGTTTTTTTTTTAAAAAAGAGGGGGAAGTGGTGCGGGAGAATTGTCTGTATTCTGTTTCTGTCAATCATGGTTTAAATAAACGTTGATTGGCCAGGCAGGAAGTATAGGACGGTCAACCAGACAGGAAGCAGGAAGTAGAGGTGGGATGATGAGAACAGGAGAATTCTAGGAAATAGGAAGCTCTCTCAGGACTCCTGTGCAGACCACCGAAGAAGCAGGATGTGACCTGCCCCGCTGAGAAAGGTACTGAGCCATGTGGCTAACATAGATAAGAATAATGGGTTAATATAAGCTACAAGAGCTAATAAGAAGCCTGAGCTAATGGGCCAATCAGTTTATAATCTTCTGGAGACCTGTGTGTGATTTTCTCTGGAATTAAACAGCTGGGGGACCGGGCGGGACAGAATCCCCAACTAGCAGGCCCCTCATGTTACACCTGCTTGGTTGGGAACAGTTGTGAATGGGAACTTGAGGGATTGGTTGAGGAGTGGTTGGAGGGGAAGAGTGCTGAGAAAGATGACTGGGAAGAAAGATTTACAGAATCACGTAGAAGCTTGATGCAAGGGAAGCTTCTTTGAGTCCATGAAGATAGTACCATCTAAGACTCTTGGGAACAGTGGATGTACAGCCTGAACAGCTCTGTGATTGAATTGGTGACTACCCCAGTTGTTATCAGGGAGCCTTCACCATGTAACTGATGGAGGCAGATTCAAAGACCCAATGCCAAACACTGGATTGAGCTTGCTGAGCCCTGCTGAGGAGAGGGAGAAGGGTTTGTAGAAGCCAGGGGATCAGGTACATAGCAGGAAAGCCCACAAAATTTTCTAGCCTGGTTCATGGGAACTCACAGAGTCTGAAATAACATCCATGGAGTCTGCATGGATCCAAACTAGGCTCTCTGCATATATGTGGTAGTTGTGAGCTAAGTTTATTCCTGAAGCTCATGGCAATGGGAACAGGGCTGCCCCTGGTGCTTTGGCTGGCCCTTGGGAACCTATTGCTCATGCTAGATTGCCTTATCAGCCCAAATACTAGGATAGGTGCTTGGTTTTATGACAGCTTGATATGCCATGCTTTGCTGATGCCCATGGGAGGCCTGCCCCCTTTCTGAGCCAATATGGAGGGGTGTGGATTGAGGAGAGCAAAGAACAATGGGTTAGAGTTACAATGTAAAATGAATTAATTAGTAAAAAACAGCTCAGCCAATTTGTTGTTAACATATGTTAATTATATATGTTCCTTATAAAAGAAACAAAGCCCTTGTTTCCAAGTCTTTTGCAAACATAACAAGATTAATTTTTCTTTATGCTTGTCATTGTGGTCATCATTATCATTATTGAGGCTGACATCACTGACCATCATTCTCATCATCATCATTTTTCCTTTCCAATAGGATCTTTCTATGTAGCTCAAGCAGGCCTTGAATTCATTATGTAGACTGTGTCAACTTAGAACACGTGATGTGGCCCAGGCTTGCCTTAATGTTTCAAATTTCCTGCCACATCTTTCCAAGTCATAGTATTACAGAAATGTGCTACCATGCCTAGAAAGATTAATCCCAGTTAATGAAATTCCAGGACATTTCCTTGTATATCCTGTCAATGGATTTCATGTTTAGTGTTATAGCGATCACTTTCAGCTAAATCTCTCCTTTCCCCCTGGTAACCATGAGAGGGAGAAGAGCCTCATTACTTCTGTCAGCATTCCTGAACTTTAACAAAGACAATCTCTAGATGTTACTTGGTCTGCAGCCTGCAGCCAGTACCAGTGCTGGGTGCACTGCTAGGCTAACTTCATGCTTTTATTCTTGCTGACAAGACTATGTGTGAAAGCATCCTGAGCATGCTGTAGGTGCTGAATCTGAAATCAAGGCTGTTTTACTCCTGAGCTGGAGAGTTTCCTCTGCCTTGAGATATCCCCAAGTATCTTGTGCTATGAGGAAATATCGTCCACCTGAGACAATATTCCATTAATTTTTGCTGTCTTACAGGAAGAAAAGTTCCTTTATTTCAGAGGACTCCATTATTCAGCATGTAAAACAGAATAAAGAGGGTACAAGGAATTCTACTATGTTTGATTCCATGTGACAGGGTAACTGCAGTTCAAACTCAGCTTTTCTATCTTGAGCAAGTTGAGATAAGCAATTAGTAAATTATGTATTCAAATCTTACTTGCTAGATACAGAGTTAAGAAGGGACCCTAGCCAGCCTGAGCACTGCAAGTGTGGTTCTAGCAGGCCTTGTCCTTCTCCAGACTACCTCTACCTTGTTAAACCTGTTAGATTACATTCCTAAAGCTAGACCCCAAAATCCATTCCCTTATTTTGCCACTTCCTTTTTCTTAGGCTGACTACCAAGGACCAGCATTGAAATTATTGGAAGTCCAGAAATCAAAGGCTCCCTTGGCTTACCTAATTAGCATACCAAATTAAAATTAAACCCACCTCATTCTAACATGGAGTTTCCCCTTTTATCTTTATAAACTGTCATTTCCCTATGGGCCTCATCTGTCTCCTCTCTATACACAGGCAATTCTTTGTCCTCCCCCTCCTCCTTGCTCCTTTTTTCCCACTCTGCCAAGTTCCTTTCCTCCTCAACCCTAGTCTTCTTTCTCCTGTCTTTGTCTCTTATTCCCTGCCCTTTGTCCCTCTGGGACAAATAAATGTTCTTTGTGCTAAGAACTTGGTATTGGTGTGTCTTGAGTCGACTTTGTGGTCCCTACAAAGTTATGTCTTCAATTTGTCTAGGAATGAAAACAGTGAAATTTTGTTCTAAGGGTTTAAAGGCAATTGAAGATAATTGAAGACTAAACAAACATGTAAAATTAAGCTGGGTTGCAAATTTTACATAATACATTTAGTGGATAGAGAAATGGAATGCCTTAATTTTCTATTTTGTGACTAATTTATGTAAGTTCAAGCCACTGTCACCTTGTTAGGAAATAGAGTAAAGACACACACACACACACACACACACATACACACACACGCATATATGTATGTTCCATACATATATGTACATGCATATATTTGTATGTAGATA
The DNA here is from genome assembly GCA_004026605.1 of Ondatra zibethicus. Taxonomy (NCBI): domain Eukaryota; kingdom Metazoa; phylum Chordata; class Mammalia; order Rodentia; family Cricetidae; genus Ondatra; species Ondatra zibethicus. The sequence goes on from PVIU01032019.1 coordinate 11,215, forward strand.
ATTTTTAACTTATAAGATTTAATATTTTATAAAACCATTTTGGATAATACTTTGTGTCTCATACAGATTAAAGAAGTGCAATTCATTGCTACCTCCTGTCCCAAGCACATTCTCTAAACTTGACTAAGAATAAAATGACAAACAGATATGGCAAGGAGATTAATTCCAAGACTCCAGGTTGTATTGACAAGAATGTGTCTCTTTTTACTATCACAGTAGAAAAAAAAAGTGTGAACAAATCATATTTTTGCCTGTTTTCTTCTTTTGTCTGCTCCTTATTATGCATTTGTTATAATTTCCACCTCCTAGCAAGCATTTCCAGAAATAAATAGTGAAAAACACAAAGTGATTGTGTGTATCCAAATACATTTATAACTTAAGAAACATCAGTGGTAGGGAGAAAAGTCCTCTGGATATAGTTTGTGATAGATTGTGATATTTCATACTTCACTCTTCTCTGAAAATTGCATATAAATCTCTTGCTTATGTATAGGAGCCTAAAATTCAAAGTAGAAAAACAATTGGCTTTAGCTCATAATCTCTCTTAAGTAATTGATTTCTTACATCAAATATGCTGTCTTTGGACCTTCTACATGGATCCAGGTGGCATGTTACTTAACCTGACCTTCAGATTCAAGTTTTTAACAGCACAAAGAATTAATGTCAATATTTTATTTACTTTGGCGCAGGCTGAGGCTATTGGAAGCTATCTAAATATTAGTAAGAGGAATGGTGAAAGAGGAAATCTTATAGGCTTAAAGTTCAAACAATTATGAATTATGATGAAAACATGATAATAAAAATAAAGATGAATACAGAAAAAGTTTGACTAAATCATTGAACAGATGATCATGTAAAAGTATGGAACAAATAAAACAAGCTAAGTTGTTTTTTATATATGCATCTAAATTTAAAGTAGAAAATATTTAGAATGATTGAATTTATTTTTTGTTGTAACATGAGGGCCTGCTTGTTGGGGGTTTCTGTCCTCCCACCATGTCCCACAGCTGTTTAGCCCCAAAGAAAATTACACAGAGGTCTCCATAAGTTATAAATTGATTGACCCATTAGCTCAGGCTTTGTATTAGCTCTTGTAACTTATATTAACCCATTAATTTTATCTATATTAGCCACATGGCTGGGTACCTTTTTCAGTGGGGCAGGTCACATCCTACTTCTTCGGTGTTTGAACAGGACTGGGGAAAGAGCTTCCTTCTTCCCAGAATACTCCTGTTCTCATTGCCCCACCTCTACCTCCTGTCTGGTTTTCCCACCTATACTTCCTGCCTGGCTATCTGCTAATCAGCGTTTATTTAAAACATGATTGACAGAATGTAGACAGTTGTCCCACATCACTGTATAGCTTTTCTCTTTGTAAATAAATTAAAAAGATAAGGAACTGAAGGGATCTGTTTATATTAATCTTATTTGCATACATTTTTGGAAGTTTTAGAGTACAGCATACTGTAAACAAAAGGAGGTGGTTCTAGTTACTTTCTGTTGCTATGATAAAACATTGAACAAGGGAAACTTGGGAACGAAGTGTTTATTTCAGCTTTCAGGCTATCATCAAGTTTAAGAACTCAAAGCCTGGAATGTAGTGGCAGAAACTGAGATAGAACCTTATAGCACCAAACACAATGGGTTGGACTCTCACACATCAATCCTTAGTCAATGAAACATCCCGCAGAAATGCTGAAAGGTCAATCTGAATAAGGCAAACCTCCATCTTGGTTCCCTCCTCCCAAGTACTCTAGTTTGTATCAAGCTGACAAAAACTAACCAACATAGTTGACCCCTTGACAACTTGTCAAACAAACATATCACTAAGAAATCTATCCTTTTTTTGTTTATCCACGTGATCTCATTTAAACATCACAATATGCAACATTAAAAGTCACAGAGTCATACAGTCTAAAAATTCAAACACTTTTGAAGTTGAAAGTCTCTTTAAAATATCCAAAGCCTTTTAACTGTAAGTTCCTGTAAAATAATAATAAAAAAGGTCAAGTTAAATGCTTCCTTAAAACAAAGAGTAAGAATCAAAGCATAAAAACAATCATAATTAAGCAAAACCCATGTCCTACAGTGGAGATTCAAATCTTATAGCTCAATATCTGACATCAGGGTCTTCTGGTTTCTAAGGGCTTGGGCAGCTCCACTTCCCCTGCTTTGCCATCTGTAACACACACAATTGGTTTAGTATACTAGGCTTAGGTCAACTATGCTACTGTTCTTGATGGCCGTCAAATGGTCTTGTGTTAAAAAAAAAATAGTACCACGTGGGAAACTGTTGTTACACATGATCAAATTTGGCTACCAGATTGAGACGCAATCTTAGTCCACTTTATTCCATAGCTTCTGTGTTAACCCTGAAGAAACAATTTCACAGAATATTTGGTTTTGATGATGGTCATATATTAATAACAATTGGTTTTTTCAGTCCCAGAAAACAGAATGAATTGTATCAGTAAAGCAAGATTTACTTCCATGAATTCTTTGATTTCATTTTAATTTTCTTGAAAATATTTTTCCACATAATATATTATGATCTTTGTTTTCCCTCCTCATTTCCAGATCATCCCTACCCTTTCAACTCCAGACCTTCTCTCTCTCTCTCTCTCTCTCTCTCTCTCTCTCTCTCTCTCTCTCTCTCTCTCTCTCTTTCTCTCTCTCCTCTTGCTCTCAAGAAAACAAACAGGTAAATATAAAAAGATTCTTGAAATTCAAGTAGATGACACAATGGCCCCAGTTCTCTGTCATCTGCATTTCTCTAAGCATTATCTATCTTATAAGTTACTAGAAAAGCTCTTTTATGTCTGAAAAGATTGTTTTCCAGACTA
>PVIU01032020.1:0-14052 GCA_004026605.1 Ondatra zibethicus
CATCGCTGTCATTGGTTGTGAGGCTTTTAGTTACCGCTTCCATTTCACTGGCAGTTATAAGTCTATTTAAATTGTTTACTTGGTCTCGATTTAATTTTCATAAGTGATACCTATTGCAAAAATTTTCCATTTCTTTTAGATTTTACAGTTTGGTCGACTACAAGTTTTTAAGTATGTCCTTATGATTCTCTGGATTTCTAGGTGTTTTTGTTATCTTCCCCTTTTGTTTCTGATTTTATTAATTTAGTTATTCTTTCTTTGCCATTTAGTTAGTTTGGATAAGGGTTTGTCTATCTTGGTAATTTCCACAAAATACAAATAAAAACAAAAGCTAAAAATCTTGTTTCATTGGGTTTTTTTTTTTTTTGCATCATTCTCCTTGGTTTTGTTTTCTTGATTTCAGCCCTCAGTTTGATTATTTCTTGTCATCTTCTCCTATTGGGTGCTTACTTCTTTTTGTTCTAGAACTTTCATATGTGCTCTTAAATTGCTATTATGAAAACTCCCTCATTTTTTATGTAGGCACTTAATGGTATGAACTTTCGTCTTAGCATGGCTTTCATTATGTCCCATATGTTTGGCTATGTTGTGTATTCATTTTCATTGAATTCTAGAAAGTCTTTAATTTCTTTTGTTATTTCTGTCTTGGCCCAAATTTCATTCAATGGAGAGTTGTTCAGTTTCCAGGAGTTTTTAAACTTTCTGTTGTTTCTGTTGTTATCTGGCTTTAATCCATAATGGTCTGATAGAATATGAGGAGATATTTAAATTTTCCTGCATCTATTCAGACTTGCTTTGTGTACAAGTATGTGGGGGAAAGTTCCATAAAGTGCTGATAAGTGATGTTTTCATTTGGTTCGCATCGGATGTTTTGTAAATATCTGTAAGGTTCATTGGTTTATAGAGTCTGTTAGCTCCAGCATTTCTTTCTTAGTTTTTTTTTTTTTCTTCTGGATAGCCTGTCAAATGGTAAGAATGGGGTATTAAAGTTTATTTATATCAGTAGGGGGGATGGATGTTGATATGAAATTAAGCTGTATTAGTGTTTCCCTTATAAATGTGGGTGCTCAGTGTTTGGGACATAGATTTTAAAAATTGAAATGTCATTCTAAAATATTTTCCTTTATGAGTATTAAGTGCCCTTTTTAAAAAAATATCTTTTGATTAATTTTGGCTTGAAGTCTATTTTGTTAGGCAATAAAATGGTTATACCTGCTTGCTTCTTAGGACCATTTGCTTGGAATATATTGTTTCAACACTTTACTCTGAAGTAATGTCTATGCTTGATTTCAAGGTGTATTTCTTATTAGCAGTGGAAAGAGGGATTTTGTTTGCAAAACTATTCTGCTAGTTTTTGTCTATATGTTGAGTAAATGAGACTATTGATATGGAGAGCTATCATTGACCAATAATTGTTAATTCCTGTTATTTTGTTGTTGGTGGTGGTGGTGCTAGTGGTGGTGGGGGTGGTAGTGTGTTGTGTGTGTGTGTGTGTGTGTGTGTGTGTGTGTGTGTGTGTGTGTGGTGTGTGTGTGTGTGTGTGTGTGTGTGTGTGGGGTGTGTGTGTGTGTGTGTGTATGTGTGTGTGTTTGTCTAGTCATGTGCTTCCATTCTTTGGATTAACTGGTGTGAGATTATTTTTGTGCTTTATTTTTAATTGCTATTTGCTTGTTTTCATGGATATACTTATTCTCCTAAGTTAGGAGTTTTCCTTCTAGCACTTCATTGAACTGGATTTGAAGATAGATATTACTTAAATTTGATTTTATCTTGGAATATCTATCTTTTTCCATTTATGGTGAATGAAAGTTTTGCTGGGCGTAGTATTCTGGGCTTGGATCTGTGGTTTCCTAGAATCTACGGCATACCTGTCCAAGACTTGCTGGTTTTTAGAGTCTCCATTAAAAAGTCAAGTATAATTCTAATAGAGCTTCCTTTATATATTACTTGATCTTTTTTCCTTGCAGTCTTAATATTCGTTCTGTGTTCTGTAAGTTTAGTGTTTTGATTATTATATGTTGAGGGGACTTTCTTTTCTGCTTCAATATATTTAGTGTTCTGTATGCTTCTTATACCTTTATAGACATCTCCATCTTTAGATTGGAAACATTTTGTTCTATGGTTTTGTTAAGCATTTTCTGTGCCTTGGAGCTGAGTTTCTTTTCCTTCCTCTATACCTACTATTCTTAGGATTTTTTTTCATGAAATCCAGATTTCCTGAATGTTTAGTGTCAGGAATTTTTAGATTTAACATCTTCTTTGACTGATGTATCTATTTCTTTTATTGTATCTTCAATGCCTGAATTTTTTCTTTCATCTCTTGTATTATCTCTTTTGACCGGCGATCTTGTTTGCTTCCAATTTCCAGGAGGATCTATATATGTTTTTCTTTGGGTTCACCTTGCAGTTTGGCTTCTCTAGGCTTTTGAGCTATAATCTTAATGTCCTTTGTTTATGGCTAGGGTCCACTAATGAGTGAGTACATACCATAATCATCTTTTGGGTTTGTGTTATCTCACTAACGATAGTGATTTCTATTTCCATCCATTTACAAGCAAAATTCAAGATGTCATAGATCTTACCGCTTAGTAGTATTCTAATGTGTATATAATCCACACTTTCTTGATCCATTCTTCCATTGAGGGGCACCTGGGTTGTTTCCAGGTTCTGGCTATTACAAATAATGCTGCTATGAACATTGCACAAATGCTTTTGTAGTATGATTGGGCTTCTCTTGGATATATTTCCAAGAGTGGTATTGCTGGATCCTGAGGTAGGTTGATTCCCGATTTCCTGAGAAACCACCACACTGATTTCCAAAGAGGTTGCACAAGTTTGCATTCCCACCAGCAATGGATGAGTGTTCCCCTTACTCCACATCCTCTCCAACATAGGCTATCATTGGTGTTTTTGATTTTGGCCATTCTGACAGGTGTAAGATGGTATCTCAAAGTTGTTCTGATTTGCATTTCCCTGATGGCTAAGGAAGTTGAACATGACCTTAAGTATCTTTTGGCCATTCGGTAGGATCAATATAGTAAAAATGGCAATTCTACCAAAGGCAATCTATAGATTCAATGCTATCCTCATCAAAATCCCACCAAAATTCTTCATAGATCTTGAGAGAACAATAACTAACTTTATATGGAAAAACAAAAAGTCCAGGATAGCTAAAACAATCCTATACAATAAAGGAACTTCTGGAGGCATTACCATCCCTGATTTCAAACTCAATTACAGAGCTACAGTAATGAAAACAACTTGGTATTGGCATAAAAACAGAGACATTGACCAATGGAATCGAATCGAAGACCTGGATATTAATCCACAAACCTATGAACACCTCATATTTGACAAAGAAGCTAAAATTATACAATGGAAGAATGAAAGCATCTTTAAAACAAATGGTGCTGTCATAACTGGATGTCAACCTGTAGGAGAATGAAAATAGATCCTTATCTATCACCATGCACAAAACTCAAATCCAAAGGGATTAAAGACCTCAATATAAATCTGACCACACTGAACCTGATAGAAGAGAAAGTGGGAAGTAGCCTGCAATACATGGGCACAGGAGATCACTTCTTATGTAAAACCCCTGTGGCACAGACAATAAGAGCAATAATGAATAAATGGGACCTCCTGAAACTGAGAAGCTTCTGTAAAGCAAAGGACACTGTCATTAAGACAAAAAGGCATCCTACTGAATGGGATAAGAGGGGGAGGGAATGACAGTTCTTATTTTCCAGTGTGCTCTATATTGCTAGTCTCATGTATTACAGAGAATGATGACCAAACAAAGAAACGAAACTGAAACTGTAAAGAACGAGACCATACTTCATGATTTTCATTCTAGTAAATAGTTAAGTAGAAGGTAGAAAGTAGGAAAAAAATGTGATTAATGTCTAAAGATACCTTTGTAAGTTTGCTTTGTTTTGATGTATCTTCATTAAGGAAAAATAAAGGCTCTATATGAACTGACTATAATGCAGAAAATGCCTTACTGTGCACATTAATATCCTGAATAAGTATTAATTTATGCATCTTTCAAGTGTGGGATAACCTGCACCACCAACCTGACCTTTGTCTCCCACCTTTGATGTTCTCCAGCAATTGACTGTTTTTCCATCATTGAACTTACTATTTCTTCCAGGTGCCATTCTTTTAATTTTTAAAATACTTGCTACTAAACATATTTCAAAGACACAAAACATGTATATTATTTTAAGTGAATATGACATGTGCTTTATGGAATGTTGAGAGGTATCCATTTCTTTCTTGATCTGTGTAGCTAACATTAGTATGATTTTCATGTCCTTTCTGATTACTTTAGAACCTGTAATCAACCATTGCCAATACTTCAGGATGAGTTTCCTCGGAAAATCTGAATACACATCTTAAACCTCCTCATAAAGATCAATGCTTTCTTGAGAGAAAATAACACTAAATTTAAGATCAATTGGAAATGTTCCTATTTTGAGAAGTAAAAGTAAGTTCACTTCTCAAAGGTGTTGATTAAAAAAGATGGCAATATTTTTCTCCTCCTTTTCTTCTTTCTTCTTTATTTTCTTCAAGTTGAATTTCAGCTGGATTCAAGTGTGGACATATGAAGGTTCTTAATAACATATTAAATAATAGCACTGGTTTCATAGTTTGGAAAATGATAGTGGGTTCATTAATGGTGATATTAACATTGTAAGGGCAGGAGGTGCTGAGCTTTACTTCATGTACAAGGTGTTCTGGGTAATAATATTAAATACATTGCCAGGAGCTTGGAAGCTTGACTTAATCATTTGTCTGAAAGCAGAGAGAACTGATGATATTTCCTTAAGAGTTTCTGGCTAGAAAATGACCTTGGCATGCATCATGATTTCCTTGGCTTGCCAAGAAGTACAATGTTAAAATCCATATAGTGAATTATAATGAGCTGCTTATGTGCTATGCACTCATATTATTTTTTGAAACTACCCAAACCTACCATAAAACAAGGCCATTAGGAATACATTGAACATCTTTGGAAGAGTGATCAAATTATCTTTATATTGCAATGGTTCTCTTGCATGAATCCTGGAAAGCATGACACTGTGATAATAATAGGACAGGTAATATTAATGTTCAGTGTTTGGTCAGATGTCAGGGGACATAGTCTGTCATTAGACATTGATCCTGTGCCTCAACAGCTGTGAAAAATGTGATATGAAAGGAGTTTTGCAACATGGATGTGGGTTCTAAAACTATTTTGTTCTTATCTGTGCTAAATAATGTCACGAGTTTTCCTGTTGTCCTGGAGGGGAAAGCCCCAGTAATAGTCAAAGTCTACAACCTTTGCTCTTGAGCTTACTATAGACAGAGCTGTCTCTACACTCATATTTTCTGATCTTTTTTTCCACCTCACCTCACTAAGGAAATAATACAGAGACAATACAAAGAATGACAGAACTACTTGGCTTTTTCTTTAACCTTAGTTTAGAAAATACTTTCTAAAGTCTAGTGGTCAAATGATGAAGCCAAGTGTGAGGCAGAAATGGGCTCTCCTTATCACACTGGCCCTTTATTTGTTGAAAACAGAACAGAAAAGACACACATAAATAAATCGATGCATTTTCCACACGGGTGGTTGGTGTGTATTACCCAGACTCATGTCCAAGGGGATCCTGACTTGATTTTGTTTTAATCAATTTGAAAAGAAGTAAGCAGTAGGGGGAGGGATCTGTGGAGGAGCAAGGCACAGGGGACTCTCATTAAGGCTCTCTTGCTGATGTTGTGATTTGGTAGCAGATAGCATAGGTGCAAGCATGGGAAATTTATATCCCTTTCTCCCAGCAGGACCCACTGCTAGACAGGCTGTCTCCTCAGCACTCATCCTAAGAAGAGTGCAGTGGAGGAGGTAAGACTGTTTCCCTTCCTGATGCATCCTTTCTTCTAAGTTCTTAGGAATACACATTCAGAATGAGAGCCTAACAGAGGAACCCACTTTGCTTCATGATGTGCCTAAATTAAGAAAAGCTCAAAGGCTTGATCACTGTCATCTAGTTCTGCTTCTCAGGTTTAACAGGCAGATGTAGTGCACTTAGAGCTGACAGATGTGGAAATTCATATATAGCCACATGAATCTCTAGTGGCTATTAATGCAAAATAATAGGAGTTATTTCCAAAGAGGTCAGTTGAAATTTACATTTGGAATATTCTTCCTGGGATAGATTTATGGTAGGATCAAGTTCTCAGGCTCTTCCAGGAAAATGTGACCTCTGAATTTGTAAATTATGTTAAGAAAATACTTTAAAAAAAATAGTACTTCAAGTATTAGCACATACATAGAGTGTAGCCGCAAGATAGTTGAAGGAGAACTGTGACATTAAAATAAAGTTGCAATTACTCTGTTAATTGGCAACTCGATTATCAAAATTAGAGTTCATTAAAGGTAAAATGTTTCCTCTGTAAATTTTATCTCTTCTTTGGGATAATACAAAATATGATGCTCAGTAGGGGGACTGTTTTATCCACTTGATTATTTTTATGGTTTCCATCTCTGAGTACTAAATTGTGATTATCTCTCTGACTCATTCTGTTGAAAGAACTCATCATCACCATTGTTTTTATTTATATAAAGTTATATTGCAACCATAAACTATCTATTCCCAATTCTCTGCACTGTGCAGTGCTGGAGCATACTTAATTTAATTCACATTTTTCACATTTATTACTTAAGAAAATAAAATTCTAAGATTATTAAAAGCTAATTTAGATCTATGTACCATTCTATTATTGAATCAGTTTAATAATATCTTAATTAGTCATTTCACTAGCATGATTGTAGAGTTAAAGAAGTGTTTATTGTATAAAAGTAAAGGAGTATAATCAATATTGCAACTTAGAGTCAATTTCTTTGCTTGTAGGGGGTCCTTATTGTGAAACATCCTGAGCTTAGGTACAATATAGCCTTTCCCCCCATTTCCATATATAGTTTTCTTGGTTTGGATGCTTAAATTTAAAACCAACAAGAAAGAAAGCCATATCAGTAAAACTGATCTCTCTTTCATTGCCAAGTAGGAAGTAAATGGCAGTTACTGCAATGTTTTCAATGTCATTGATACTCTTTTTTTAATAATATAGTGAAAATCACGTGTGTATTTTTAGGTGATCATCTGACAACATAATGCATAGCTGGCCTTCAATGAATATTTTATGAATGGGATAATAAGCATTTAAAACAAGTTTTATTTCAAGAGATAATTGTGAAGCTACTTTGAAAACTGGCTAGGTAGCTGTGGGTGGGTATCTATAAATTTCTCATTAAAATATGGTATTATTAGCTCAAGTACACAAGAGGCTTATATATGTATGTATGTACATTTAAGCACATATGCATGTTTAGAGTGAGAGCCAGAAGTCAGTTTGAATCAGGAGTCTGAATCCATCTGTTTCTGAGAACCACTGTTTTGTACTTTTTGTGGTCTTCAGTAATTTCTGGGAAAAGGAATTCTTTTATTGTTTTGCCAAGAAGCATAATTTCAGTTAAAGTTGAAATGTCATTTTAATATTTTAATCACATCTGCTTCTCTCCTCACCTGCCTCTTCTTGTTTTTTGAGTACAGAGCAGCCCTCATGCATAGCAGCTCATGCCTACTGTGACTTCAGGTAATTCTTACATTGTCATCAGTAGCCCAGACCAAATCTCTGAAACACTATCATTTCCAAAAAAGACTGTTTCTCATATTGGTAGACTTTTGTAAAGTCTAAATTTTAAGGTATATGGTTTTCTAAAATTTGGGCATGTTTATGGATAGTTATACAAATATTCATAAAACTAAAATGATTTTTAAAAAGTTTTAAAAATGTACAAACAAAATAAAACACTATTAAACTAGAGTTTTATAGCTAGTCAGTTCATTTGCCAAAGATATGATAATAATCCATCTGCAGGAAGGAGAATGAAACAGAGAAGCTGTAGAATTAAACGCACTAGTTGATAAATGGAGAGCCCCTCCCACTCCATTGTTCTGTGTGTCACTTATCACCCTATCTATAGATCCATCTATCATCTGTCTCTTCTAGCCCACTCTTTGCCTCACCCCTTCTCTGTCCCCTTTCCCTTCTGCAATGCCTCTCCATTTTTCTTTCTTTTAGGGAGAACAATACAGAGCCATGTAATTGCAAATCAATGCATAGATTTTTGTTTCCATAATTTATCAATTATTTTAGACATATTCAACCATTCTTGCTTAATTTTAACTCATTTTGTAGAATAAAAATGTTCTATTCCCAGTTGCCTTTCTATGCCATCTCACTTTTCAACTGGCCAGTGTTTCTAATTAAGGGCTGGCATGTTGTATTACAGTAGTAATTTGTCAGAGCTAGTACATGATTATAAATTCTGTTTTCTTCCTTTATTTTTTATTTTCATTGTTTTGCATTTAGTTTATCAGTAATTTTACATAGGACCTTTTGCTGCAGTGTTCTCTTTTCCTCCATTTCTCCCATCTGCCTCAGTGCATCACTTTTAAGGTACCATTCCTAGACCATTCCTTAGACTTTTGATGTGCTGTCTAGTTTGAATTGCTGCACTGCAGTGATGGTGCAGGATCCTTGGACTAATCATGCAGCCATTGAGAAATATGGCTTTATCCATATTATAAAACTGTGTTTCAAAGTTATAATCTATCCATTCTCAAAATTGATGACATTTGCACCCTAAGTTGGAAATGATTTCAGGGTGATGACATCTCTTAGGCACTACCACGTTTTGTGTCCCCTCAAAGTTTAAAGCTTGCTTCTAAAATATTTATTTGTATTAAAGCTATACTAATTCTTATAATATATAGTATTTATTATTTTTATAATGCTGTTTCTGTTTTCAAAAGTACCCATTACAATTTTTAGCCATGTAAAAATATAGCATAATTGATTATAATACTAAACATATATAAGATAAATCAAAAGCAAATCTAAAGTACAAGAAAGCATATATTTTTATCATTTATAGCCATTTATCCTTTATAATACATACCATTACACACACATATGCACAGAGAGAGAGAGAGACAGAGACACACACCACACACGGGCAGAAAGAAAGAGAGAGAGAGAGAGAGAGAGAAAGGTGTGGAGGTAGATAAAAAGTAATGACCTATGATTAAACACTAAACTATAATGAGACTTCTCTAATTATGTCATATATAAATTGAATTAATTTAAAATCTCCTGTTTCAAGGACAAATTTGTGCCTACCTTCATATACATTCATTCACAATTAAATGCTTTACTGTCAGAGAAATAGGGTGTGAACCAAGAAAGACTATCTTTCATTGAGTATGTCTTTCAAGAAAGTTAATAAGAAGTGGAAAGGAACCTGAGATAAGGAAATCAAAAGACATTGAGGAGAAAAGATGAGGCTTTATAATCATATCAGAAGAAAGAGAGATAGAAAATAGGCACAGTAATAAATTAGAAGAGTTATGGAGTTAATTCAATGATAACCTCCAGTGACTGAGATGCTAAATTGTCTTAACAAGAAAAATGAAAAAGTAATATGGATAATTAAAATGCAATAGAAATCTTACAAAAGAATAAACTTACAAAAGTAGGTAAGACACACTTGTAAAACTTAGGAAGATTAGGTAAAATGCACTGAAATACTTTATTTTCTGAGTTTCAGGAAATAAACAGATTTTACTTATGCTAACTCTTTCACGGACAGTATGTTCCCATTGGTTCAATCGAAACAATTGTTTTTAATTACTAATGAAGTGCAAAGAAAAATTACATGTGCAAAAATTTCCTCTAAAAAAGACAATGTTGAGATATTATGATAAATATCTACATACACACATACATATATAGACACACACACACATATATATATACATATTTAAAAGGTTTTGAGTTGTCAATGCATTTTAATAAACAAAGATTAGCTACAAAATTTCTTCTATACTAATAGAAAAAAGATAAGTAAGGAATAGAGAAAATGGTGTAGCAGGCATGAGCCACTGAGAGCTACTCAAAAAGTCCAGCTAAAGAGGCCGCATCTGAAACTGACAGCTCCTACCTTGCCCCATTTTGGAATGTGTTTAGGTAGTCTTTTCAATGGAAATATTTAAGCTTCACTGGATAGTCTGACTGCTGGCTTTGAATCAATTTAACACCTGAACCTCAGTTTTCTTGCATGAAGTCTGAGTTGTCACAGTGACCATTGTGAAGGCTGTAGAGAGCATACCCATAATACCCATTTCTGTTGGTGCACTTGCAGTCATTAACACTAGCACAGTGGTGCTCAACCTTCCAAATGGTGGTGCTCAACCTTCCTAGTGCTTCTTCACCCCTAGTGCATTAACACAGTTCCTTATGTTGTGGTGACCCCCAACTATAAATTCTTTTGTTGATAATTCATAGCTGTAATTTTGTTATTATTATGAATCATAATATAAATATCTGTGTTATCTGATGGTCTTTGGTGACCACTGTTATGGGTTGTTTGGCCCCATAAAAGTAATGTGACCCATAGGTTAAGAACCTTTTACTTTTGCTTTTACTATAATAGAAGCAAGCTTTCTGAGATGATTTAAGTGCATATTCATTGCTTCTAATTAGTACTGAAGTGGCAGTTGATTGTTTGGCAGGATATGCTAAGAATATGTTCACACTGGAAGAGATATTGTCCTCTCTGAGACTGACCATAGTAACTATGCCTGATTCAACTTGGTGGACTGATGCTCAGATGCTGAAGTTTTAGTTCTATGTCATGTACCAAGGCTGATATGTCACAGCTGAACTGAAAGTAGGATTACTAGATTCGGATTTGGGGCTGACAATATAAGCTTCATTAAATGGCCATTTTACTTGCTAGTTTTTGGTAGGGGTACAACCCACTAGCGCAATAACTGTTTTTCCCTTAGGGAAGTGAGAGAAAGGACTGAACCTCTCTTGCTAAGGTAGAAATGCATCCCTCCTTTGTAGCAGCTTTCATAAGCTGCACTTTCCTGGTTGGAAGAGATTGGACTGCTCTTTATTGGGACCCATACCTCTGTGTGTAAAGAACTACCAAGCATCCTGATATAACCTAAGAAATGACTGGCCCTTGTCTCACAGTGGTGCCCTGCCTGCAAGGATGATGAAGATGCAACACATCTGGAAAGGAGGTAGCAGAAATCAAGCACCTTTCAGGCTATCTCAGGTTTGCTGTATTTTATTCTCTTTCTATAACTTTAGCTATTATAAGAATAGAACATTGTGCCCCTGGATAAATTGGAGTTTTGTTTGTATCCAATTCCACAGTGATGGGCTACACTTAATCTTTGCTTATTTTATTCAAATGTTCCTCCAGATCACACACCTACTTTTGGGGTGTCATTTTCTATGAGGTACTACTTTGTTAAACTGCCAGTTCACTTAGTTAAAGCCGAGTCCATTTGGTAAGGCTCTAAATCTCTCTGACCGTCAACAACTTGTAGATTACTTAGGTCAATTGTATTCTCTCTGAATGAAGCTTGAAAGGGATCAATGAACATTGGCTAACTAAGTAGCTTCTCCAAATACTGAAAATATAAATATACTCTTCCCTAACCATTGAAGCAGTTTTCAAGAATTCAAGGAAGACTGATTATCCATAACCTTCAGGGCAGTTTGAAGCATAAATACTGGGCAAACAAACTTGTGTAATTCTTGCAATTTGGGCACCAACAAGCAAAAATGACCCCTGAATTTAGGAAGTAAACACAATAAAGTGGATACAAATTTCAAAGATCACAATTGGAAAGTTGTTGTCCAAAGATAAACCAATAAATAATTTTCTTTGAAAAATCTTTTTTCCTTGAGATGCCCATGTATGTGTTTATGTGGAAAAGAATAAAAATAATTGCTGTAACCCTTTCTGTGGCAGATATTATGTCAACCACCAAATTGCATGCTCATAACGAGTTGTTAAATAAAACAGAATCAATCACACCAATAGTATAGTTTCTGGAAAGAATAACAAAAAAAGTTATTTTCTGGCATGTGGTAAGCAAAACCTACAGAATGGATATATCATTCCTTCTTTCTCAGCTTTCTATCTCCCTGTCTACTTATTTACTTATTTTTCTTTCTGTGTTTCTATTCACCAATGCACATAAACTATCTGGAAGGGTTAAAACAAAACCCAAGAAAACTTTTCATTCTGACAGTTTATGAAAAATGCTGACAAATACAGTTGAGAAAATTATGGTAGAAATATTTCTACCTCTTGTGTTTTGGTTTTCTTTATCTGTTAGTTCTCTGTTACTGTATACAAATTATATCAAAGGCTGACTACTTCAAAGAACAGTTTCCTTGCTTATAAGATCATGGTTGACAGTCTTAGCAAGGTTCAAGGTGGATGACTTATCCTTGGTCTGTGAGATGTTATCTGCTCACTTCTGTGTCTACAGCAGGCTATCAGATTAGGTGGGAATAGGCTAGTACAAAATGCTTTCCCATATTTGCAGCCTACCCTGAAATGGGTGACATGCCTCAGCTTCAATTTCTATGTTTTCTACCCTTGTTACTGTTTGGCTTTAGGAAATTTTGAAATGATAAGCCTTCTTAAGCCAAGACTTAATGGATGTCTAGTGACACTTCTGCTACCTTGTTTTGGTCAATACTGCTGCAGATACAAAGAGCAAGGGGGAGATAGCCTCAGCTTCCTGGTAAGGAAGCTGTAGAGAATCGTGGCCATACATATCCTAACCCATTGTTCTGTATAGAAAGCCTAAAAATAAAATTGTTTTTAACAATAATAACAGCAAAACTAAAATGAAACAGTTTTCTGTCATGACATACTTACTGGTTTACCATTTACTATTAATGCATTTTTATTCCATAAACATCTGTTCCTATTTTTATACTGAAATTTAATTATTGGTTCAGAGTACATACACAAACACATATTGAGTTACAGTCTGTGCATAGAGCTCGTTTCTAGATGTGAAATTCTAACACAAATGAAATGCAAATATATCTTATTTTTCTGGGAGCTCAGATGACTTTTGCACACTGAGTGAATATTTTTATATAAAACTTGATTATCTCCTGTGTGTCTGTAAGCTTAAAAGAATTTAAAATCCATCTTCCTTATAAACATTTTCCACCTTAATGGCATAATGGTCCCCAGTTTAATCAATAATACCCTCTAAAAGTAATTTAAATTAAAATGTTATTAATTATTTTAAACCATTCTTGGTAGTGATTCTTTAGATTTCTCCCTAAACATATCCAGCAATTAATTACCTTGTTTAATCAAGAAAATGCAAATCTTTTAGTTTTCAATGTGAAGAGATATCCCATCCCTATGTATTCTCAAGACTTCCTTGGCTCTCATAGACTTGTCATTCACTTCACTGCCCAAGTGTTAGGTTCCATTGTCTTAGAAAACTACACGAGTCACATGACAGAATTTTACTGTGACAGAATTGTGTCTTAATTACTTATTTGTTGACTCTGCATTTACTTGTGATATTTCTCTCATGTACTGCTATTGTTTATTCCAAAGTGAAGCAGATCACAAAATAAAAACACAAAAGGACTGTCCAGTGAGAAAATGTTATAGCTCAGTTTCATGAGTGTGAGTTGGGCCCCATATATTTGTCTGTGTTCACATGCATGCCTGTGTATGTCTGTGCATGTGTGTGTGTATTTACAAGAATGTGCCTGAAAGTGCATGACTGTTTGGCAGGTGTGTGTGTGTGTGTGTGTGTGTGTGTGTGTGTGTGTGTATCTCAGAGAGAGAGAGAGAGAGAGAGAGAGAGAGAGAGAGAGAGAGAGAGAGAGAGAGATCGCTTTATCTCTGAAATTAGTTATAATCTTCCCTGGGGAAGAAAAGACAAATTCTCTGGTTATAAAATCCACATAAGAGGTAGATAAAATTAAGGTGCCTGGGATTCTCAGAGGGGAGGGAGAAATTTGCTGAAATTTTCAAGTTCTGGTCACGCAAGTAGAATATAATAGAATATTCATTTAGGATTAGGAAGTCTCACAGTTGAACCCAGGGTCTAATGGCTGACAGAAAGCAGTACAATGCTGAGATGCACATGGGTCATG
>PVIU01032021.1:0-14052 GCA_004026605.1 Ondatra zibethicus
AAACCACAATCCCAGAGAATTTAGACAACAATACGGACACTAAGAGAGACCTACATAGATATAATCTACGTGGGAAGTAGAAAGTATAAAAAGACAAGATCTCCTGAATAAATTGGGAGCATGGGGACCTTGGGGGAGGGTTGAGGGAGGGAGGGGAGTGGCAGGGAGAGGAGCAGAGAAAAATAAAAAAAATTAAAAATTAAAAAAAAGAGTGGACAAATAAAAAAAGTAGTAAATATACAATGTGATAAACAAGTAGTAAATATACAGTGTGATAAACAAGTAGTAAATATACAATGTGATAAACAAACAAATGTGCAGAGGGCTGTTACACTTATTATAAATTACCTTAGTAGGGATAGAAAATGTTTACACTTTATCAGAATATGTTAACTTAAAAACAACTAATATAGACCATTTGAAGTAGTTTTGTACGTTACCATGTCATTTTTATTCTCCATAAAGATACTGAGTTTCTTTAAGAATGACACAACTAGAATGAGCAGCTCAAAGTTGTCCCGATCAAGAGCTTTCACCAACATGTGAACTATGTTCTTATTCCTCATCTTCAGTTCTGTACGTGTGTCCTCAGCAAGATTCAAAAGTAAATAGAGAGCAACTGAGAAAGAAAACACATGAGAGTTGAATGGCTGGCATATTGAATCAATAATTTTAAAAATCAGTTCTACTTACCAAGGCCATGGACACAGTTCTAAAAAGGTTCTATATTATTTTAAAATTTTTAACATAATTAAAACATTCAAACTTTATCAAATGAAATATGGATATTATAAAACACAGGATATTCCTTTAATTAATCTACTTTATTAAGGTTTTAGTTAGCACACAATATATTAAACTCCATTGTGCATTTTTAAATTTCTTTTGTTTTTGCTAATCCTCCTCACTCTGCAGCATACCCAAACCACCTTGTGCCCAGTAGCCTCATTTCTGCTTCCATGTCACATGTGTTCTGTGTGCACTATATTCTTATGAAGCCGAGACTATAAGAATAAATCTAATGGTTTGCACTCTCCAGAAGCTTCATGTTTAATAGTAAAATAAATGACAAAGATTTATAAATAGGCAAATAATAAACAAAGGAAATAACTTTATACATACAAAAATAAAGAGTTATCATTAAACAAAATTTTAATCTGACACATTTGAGAATATGAAAGTATATATTTCTCACATTTAATCACATCTTCTGTTAGCCACTTCAAGAGTGAAGAAGTACAACTGTTAGTCAGATGGTGCTAAGGGCAAGCTCTACTAGTTCTAAGTATAATTCCTTTAGAGGCTGTAATAATGATGTCGATTCCCTACAGGAACTCCAGAGTCCTTTCTGAAAGTGAGAATTGTATGATCCGCTGGCAGGTAGTAGTTTTCATTGCCTTGATAGGAAGTTTCATAGTAAGACTTAAAAGATCTTTTTCTGTCAAAATTATGTATGTTATTGATGAATATACTCCTTTTGCTTTCTCTTTAAAGTCTGAATGTTACTCATTATTCTAACATTTTATCTATGATTCTGTCTGTTTAGACAGGAGTTCACCATTAGCCCATGCTGGCTCTGAACTTGTGATATTCCCATCTAAGTTTCCCCAATGCTAGAGTCACTGGCGTGCAACACCTTCCCCAGCTCTCTTTTAACATGTTCTTATCATCCGTCTTGTGTGAAAAGAAGTGCAAATAAGTGCAAAGAAGATGGAAATATATGCATGTGCTTAAATATACTAATGTAAGTTGATAAATATCTATTTAGCAAATATTTATGACAGAAAGGCGAATTATATGTGCTTGTATGACAGTTATTATGCTACTTAACAAAATAAGCAACTCATTTAATTCTAAAATATTTATAAGCAAAATAACATAAACACCTTAAAGATGGGAAATACATAACTTAAGCAACTTTCCCTGTCTACACAAGTAGGAGGCAGCAGAATTAAATGAAAACACAAGCTCAGCAGAGTCTCAAGCTCAGTCACCTATGCTGCATTATGCCAAGCTTCCATGTAAGATAATGCAAGACTTTAAAGTTGTGCTGAAAGCACACAGAAACCTTCTGCAAAGTAGACATAGTAAGTTGAACAGTGCCCACCTAAAATTTAATAGGACCTTAGCATTGGGTTTCATTTGGAAATATTAACTTGGCAACTGTAGTACATAAAATGATGCAATAATGAACTAAGGGAAACTCTTAATCAGTTGAAGCCCTAGTTGAAGATGGAAGCAGACACTGGAGGGATTAGCAACAAGCCAGGACGTATCAGACAGTTGAGAAATGCTAAAATGACAGTGAGCTAATAAGCACTTTTTCTCTAGAACTAACAGAAGAAACATGGTCCTGAGATCACGTTGATTTTGGCCTTCTAGCCTTCAGAACTGTGAGAGAATAATTTCCATGGTTTTAAGAGAGGCACTTTAAACCACTTCATTACAGTAGGCATTGGCTTTAAATTGTCACAGAAACAAACAAAAGATTGAAATACACAAACTCAATTTTTCACAATAATAGACATCAAATAATGAAGTATAGAGTAATCTGAGAGGTAAGAAACAAAGGAAATAGCCATGTGACTGCCTAGAAAGCTGTCTGGTGAGTTTCTACATCACCACACCAGAAGTCAGGCAAAACCCAACCAATCTCTAAGCAAAGCTGATGGACTGAAGGGGCTGATGGAAGCCAAGAGTTCACAGAGAAAAGCATTGGGAATCAAACCTGTGTTCTCTACAAAGGCAGCCAATGTTCCATTAAGCCAACTCTCTAGCTCTAATAGGGTAAATTTTCCAACATCAACAGACTACAGGGCAATGTTTTCCCTAGAATTCCAAACCCCATTAAAATATTTTAAAAGAAGGAAAAAGATATTTCCAAATGTCAAAAGATTAAACAAAAATAAACATCTTTACCACTGAACCTTGACTTATAAAGAATATTAAAGGAAATCCCTTAGACAAAAATTAAGAGCAGACAGGAATATATGTCCACAAATTAGTAAAATCAATGGAAATGATCACTATACATATCAATGTTTAAACTCATTTCTATATTATAAAATGTCAAAATTAAATTTTAATATAAAAAATAAATAGGATTTATAATGTAACAGATTTTACAGTTGAAAGAAGAGAAAAATGTTTTCTGTTTGCTTGCATTTGCGTTCTGAGACAGAGCCTTGCTAAGGAGCCCAGGTTCACCTTAAATCTGTAATCTTCCTAAGAGGTAGGATTACAAGTACCTGCTACCACATGCAGTCAGAAAAAAAAATAGCTTTATCACTAAATATAAAATGAGATTTCACTTTACAGAAAACTTAATATGAGACAAGTTAATGATGTATACTTGAATACAGATGACTGAAAACTAAACAATGGTCAATTTCTCATTGGCATTTAAACTCCATGGAATGTAGCAGGCTGCATATTCAAGTGTACATATGACCTTCACTGAGAAAGACTATATTCCAGACCATAAAATAAGACTCAGTAAGTCTCAGAGGAGTGAAATCATATAAAGCATATTTTCTGATGACAATGAAATTAAATATCAATGACACTAAGATTTCTAGAAAAGTCCTACTTATATGGACAAAATGACTTCTGTGTAAATAATCTATAGGTTAAAAACAAAAATAAAATGGAAATTAATTTTAACTAAATAAAATTACAAATGAAAACAAAACAGTTGAAAATATGTGGGTTGCCAACAGAGGGAACATTTGTGTTCTAGAACCAAACTTTTAAACAAGTGACCTCAGTTTCCATAGAAAAACAACAAAATAGAGCAAATTAAACCCCAAATATGCTAAAGAAATGATCATCTTGTGCTACAGTCTTTAAATGACTGCTTTGAAGGCAACTATTTTAAATTGTTTTTAGTACATTTGATGCCCTACACATGATGTGGGATTCCCCTCTGTATGCTGTGATGCTATTGGTTAATAAAGAAGCTACTTTGGGCCTATAGACAGGGTAGAATAGAGCTAGGTAGAAAAACTAAACTAAATACTGGGAGAAAGAAGGCAGAGTTGTGAGAAGCCATGGAGCCGCCAGCCAGAGCCTTTCCAGTAGGCCATGAGCCTCATGGTAAAATATAAAATAATAGAAGTAGGTTAACCAAAGATATAAGAGCTAGATAGCAATATGCTTAATTGGCCAAGCAGTGATTTAAATAATATAGTTTCTGTGTGGTTATTTCGAGTCTGAATGGCCAGAAACGCACAAGTGGCCTCCACCAACATATACATCTGACTAGAAACATGTACAGTTGTGCATGTAAAATTTACATATTATATAAAATTAACAAAGTTAAAAAGCATGCAAAGTTCACCCATGCAAAGTAGTCAAGAGCTGTGGCTCAGCACAATGCACCTGCAGCAGCCATATGTAGCTAAAGGAGAGATCACCTCAGCCACCTGAGCTAACAAGAATATGCCCTGCTTCCCTCTGACCATGGACCAGGATAAAAAGTCTGAGCTAACTCTGAGGACAAAAAGACTCAAGAAGCCACAACACCTGTATGAGAATGTGAGACTACTATTACATAAAAACAATATAAGCCTTTTAAAGATTGAGAGCCGTTAGATATTTGTAAGCATGATTCCAATTTCTTATTTTTCAAAATAGTTTTATTTTTTATTGCTGTGTTCTTTGTAAAGCCTTCTAGCTAACCATTGTGTATTATCTGATAGTTGTATTTCTATAAAGTCTTAGAAGTAAACTGTTAACATTCTATAGGACTACAGCATCTGACAAGGGAGCCTAAACATTTCTAAAATGCTATGACATTTCCCACAGGAAAAGCAGAATGAACTTCAGGTAAACCTGTCTTAAGAGCCATATCTTCTATATTTCATTGCTTAAATTGGGCCTAAAGGGCTTACTGGCACTAACTCCTTGACATCTGTCACTTACCATCTTTTCCCAGTGTGGGTCCAAATCAGACCAACCAGGATCAGTCTTTCCCTAGCATTGTGGAACAATGGAGAACAAAACATCAGACGGTTAATCAACAATGTCTTCAGAAAGTATTGAGAGAATAGTTTTAGGGAGACCGTCAGAACTGAAACAGTCCCATTGGGCATGGAACCCACCATTAGGAAAACTCAAACAAGAGGATCATAATTTTGAGGCCAGCCTAGGCTTTATGATAAGACCCTTTCTCAAACCAACAAGATGGAATTGCTTGGGCCAACCTTCCAAAAATAACTAAAAGTCTGAGGTTATGAAAAATGGCTCTTACACATTTACCTGGCACTAATGAAACCACTCTAAGCTCACTCCCTAGTTGCATTTTCATATTTGTTTCAGACATGGAAATGTTCCCTTCATGATTAAGGAGCTAGAACATGAAGCGGGGAAATGTCAGAAGACTGACAGGAATGATGACCTTCTAAAGAGATAGAAGCAGACTACTGAACAATGAACCCCAAAGAAATGGGAATTTGTTCAGGAATCTATGCTGAAAAAAGGAAAAGGTCACAGCCAGAGGGGGACCCTGTTTCTGATAAAGAGACTTCTTCCACACAGTTCTAATAACTTCTCAGGGTGAGACTGAAGCCCAGACAAGGATGGGTCAATAGTGGGATGAACCACACCTTGACCAGGAATGCTTAGATGTGCAAATTTTTGACCCTCTATTTAAATATTGATTTCACTTCAGAACACCAAAGACGTACTTGATTGGTTCTCCCTAGCTCTTTGCTCCTCTTACCCATGTGACCACATTGAATATGTCTCTTTTTTTCTGCTTATACTTAAAACAAAGTTATGTAAAAACTTTTCTATAATCAGAGCACTGTGCTACCAGCAATAAACTACACAAAAGTGATGGACAGAAGAGGACAGGGTGCCAAGTAGACATGCACATTTATGGACAAGTAGTCTTTGAAATAAACAGGTGCATGAATAGCAACACATTCATAAGCAAAATAAATAAAGAGCTGACTCATTCAAATGTATTCAAAATGCATCACTGACTTAATTGCAAACCCTGAAATGACAGAACTTCTAGAACAAAAAATAGCAGAAAATCATTGTACACTCCAGTTAGGTATGATGTTTTAGATGCAATGTCAAAAAACATGATCCATAAAAAGACTAAACAAATTTATAACTCACAAAAATTAGAAATTCTGATTTTCAAAAGACATAATTTACTGAGTAAAAAGATAACCACAGACTGAAAGCCTTTGTAAATCATGTATTTTGTAAAGGCTTGTATAAAACAGATCATACAATCACACACACACACATACATATAATACATATACACATATGCATAGAGAACAATCCCACTAAGGAATGAACAAAAGACGTGAAAGGATATTTCAGCAAAAGATACAGAGATTAATATATGAAGAGACTCTTGACCTAACTAGTAGGCAGGAAAATTAAAATCAAAACTAGAATACTTATAAATTAACTAAAATTAATAAGATTGATTATATCAATCTTTTTTCTTCCTCTCTCTCTCTTTTTCCCCCTGTGTTTATGTTTACTTTTGAACACAGGTGTAGCCCTGGTCACCCTGGAATTTGCTCTGTAGACCAGGCTGACTTCAACTCAAGAGATCTGCCTGCCTTGCTCCCAGCTCCCAGGTTCTAGGATTAAAGCAGTGTGCCAGTCTTTTTCAATAAAGTAATTTGAGACTTTTATACACGAATGGTTGGAGCATTGGGTAGGAGGACTACAGGGGGACCATTTATTTGTAATACTAGTCTTCTATGAAGCTAAGCTTTGCTCACTATGCCATCTCCAGGGAAATAAACAGAGGACATGATGATATCTGCCCATATAAGGCCTTACAGATGAATACTAAAAGAAGCATAGCAATTGCCAAAACTGGAATATTCCAAATGACCATAAACAAGAGAATACAGAGAATTACAATGAGTAACTAAAAGAAAACATTCCTGATAAATCCAACAATATGGACATGTCTTCTTTTATTCTACCCAAACAAGACGCTGTGTGATTCCATTTCTATCTCTAAATCCAACAACATGGACATGTCCTTATTCTTACCAAACGAGAAGCTGTGTAATCCCAGTTATATCTCTAAATTACTAGAGAACAAAGGGAAAGAAAAAATGAAGGAGAAACACAAACATATAAGGAAGCTATGGGAATGATGGACATGTCTACTTTGAATATGGTCTCAGTTCTGTAACTATTTGCATACATTGAAATTTACTAAATTGTGTATGTTAATAGTATACAGTTTACTACCTATTAATCATCTTTCAATAGAACTGTTTAAACAGAACATAAAACATTTGCATAAAGAAAGTATTTGGGTTAGGAATAGAGTTCACTATTTTACATGTTAAAAAAATCAGCTTAGTGTTTTAAAATTCTAACAAGACAATTATTTTTAGAGATCTAATATATCGTGACTGACATGCTAACCCAGGTAAAGTTACTATGTTCTAGTCTCTTTAAACATTTGACATTGACAAGGTGGCTTTTTCCACAATAATCTGAACTTAACTACTCAACTTCAAATCTTTAAAACAGGCCTGAGGAGGCATGGTTCATTAATAAGGTGCCTGCCTAACAGTGCAGACCTTGGTTTGGTTCCTAGCACTGCCAAAGCAAACAAAACAACAGTAAAACTTGAAAAATTCAGTGTAGTTTGAAAAGTTAAGAACTATCAGGGAATAAAAATTTATCCATGTGCTAACATTTCCATGTACAAAGTTCATCAAATAAGCAATGAAATAAACCAAAATCCACAGTTGACTATAAGCCAGTATTTGAATACTCACTTAAAGGGTTCAATCATTCTAACTAAACCTTAAGACTTCACATCTTAATTGACAGCAAAACTATATAATATTAAAGTCTCTTATTACTCAACAAACACTTAGAAACAGGGTTTATTCTTTATTAAATGAAAAATATTTTAAAATTTTGAACCAGTTTTCTAGCGTCAGATCTCAGGAAGTGTTCAGGAGCTCATACCTCTCAATAGCTGTTCTTGTTTTACCACAAGTCCCTGGTACTTTTTAAAGGTTTTATCATAATCCTTTCTCAATGTTTGATTTTCAAGGTCTTCATCAAGTAAAACTCAAGTTAAGGATCACAAGCATGAAGTGAAGAAAACCTACTGAGAACAGTGCTATTATGTTTTATCTGCAAATTATTATTTATTAAGACAGGGTTTCCTTGTGTAACCCTAACAGACCTGGAACTTACTATATAGACTAAGCTGGCTTCAAACAAATAGAGATCCACCTACCTCTGCCTTTGGAAGCTGGTATTAAAGACATGCATGCTATCAAGCCTGACTGCAACTTTATTTCCCATCCAACAATTCAACTAGAATCTTAACTGCAGAACTATGCATAATAGGACATATTAGCCAAAGGCCCCATAATTTCCTTGAAGTCCTACAATGATGAATTGTTTGAGCTTCACCAAATACTTGGATTCTCAGTAATACAAGCAAATATCTCATGAAAGTTGCCAAGTCTATAACTTCCAGCAGACTCTAAGTGGGTCCATTAAAAATATGACTTACTTTAGAGAAACTGATGCAGTTGCTAAGAATAAAAGACTCTATTTTGGCAGACACCTAAAATGTTCAAATATGTAGATTAAATTTGAAGCTTTTTAGCAACTTGCTCAGATTAGAGACTTGAAGAGAAAGGAGCCAGGCAGTGGTGGTGCATGCCTTTAATCCCAGGAGTCGATGCGGTGGCAGACAGATCTCTGTGAGTTTGAGGCCAGCCTGGTCTACAGAGAGAGGTCCAGGATGGCCAGGCTTATACAAAGATATCCAATCTCAAAACACCAAAAAGTAAATGGGTGGAAGTGAGAGGAAGGGAGAGAGATTGTTTCTAAAGAATAAGGCCCATGAGTTTCACAAAGGAGATTTAATAAATGCACCACACTCTGGCCAGACAGAACTGGGTAATAATAGCCTTAGGTCATGGGGAATTGAGTCAGGATACTGGGCAATAGCCCCTAGCCATAAAGAATGGCTTAGCCCTAGCCTGACTTCCCCTCTACCTATACAAACGATATGCCCGGTATGGAAAACAACCCACTCTGGTCCCATTCAAACCACAAAAAATAACCATAACTTCCTAGCAGCTATCTATGTGTGTGTATATATGTATACCTGTTCCCCAGCCCCTCTAAAAGCACTCAGCTTTCATCCTGTGCAAAAGCTGGGGTCCCTTGCTATTCCAATAAAGCAGTCTCAGCCTGTTATGATTAAGTCTATCTGCCTCTCTGCCTCATTTCTTCTTATAGGAATGATGCTTTCATTTCCAATAAATACAAATAAATACTGTATTCAAACAATGTCATATCCTGCAGCTCGCTGATACGTGAAACTTCATGTTAAGACACATATGAACAATTAAGGACCTTTGAGTTAGAATTAAATTGTAAAGACACTATAGTCAGTATTTTCAAATGAGATTACAGTAATTTTAAAAACAGCATCCTTATACTATACTCAGTATGAAAGACAAGAGATAGAAATTATCAGAATGTAGACTATAGCTCAAAAAGCAAAGGAACACTAAAGTAAATGGAATTCCAACCCCAAAATGCCTTAAGCCAATGGGCAATGACACTGTTAACGAAAAGTGTGTGAAAGCATTTGTTAAGAAACCTAAAAAACAGTTCCTAGACCATAAAATACATTAAACCAGAATTTCCAAGGTTCTTTTCATAGGTTCTATCATTCTGTAGATCTCTCAAATCTACACTAATATTTTTTCACTTAACTAGAAAAACTGAACTTCATAGAAAAGTAAAACTGCAGTTTCCTGGAAAAATTAGGTTCATCGAGAAATTTAATCCATCCCATCAAAGTTACTTGGAAGTCTATCTGTAGCAGTGGGAAGCCATGCTTCACCAGACACACGGTGCTGTCACTCAGAGACTCTCATTCACTTCTCCAGCACTGCTGCTGACTTCACTCTTCTACCTTATAACGAGTCAAATGTGAACAGACAAAATGTCTGTCAGCCTGTAACTATTCTGATAATTCCAATCTCTATCTTTACTTCTGACACATTTTTACATAATTTTCAAATAATGTGACAGGAACTAAAAACAGAAGGAAACACCACCCCCGCCACATCCGTCAAATGCATCTAAGCATAGGCAGCAGGTCAAAATGGCACCTAAAGGATATCAGCTTTCTTCTTCTTAGAAAGTTCTTCTTGCCAAAGCTCATGTCTTTTTAACTCATGATCAATGATATTCATACACAGGGCTCCAATTTTATAATGAGTGATGAGTCCATGAAAATGAGAAAAGCTTCAAAGGAGAGATTTAAAAACAATACATCTAGTTCAAATAGGAGATTTGGTTTTGGCCCAAACTGCCATAAACTATACAAAACATAAATCTGACACACATTTCAATGAATGAATATACTACAGTAATTTTGAAATTATGAGATTATCTTAAATATGTATTTAATATGCTATCCTCATTTTAAATATAATTATTAAGCAAGTTTTCATTCTTAATCACAATAATAAGTACTAAGACAGTCTCAGAATATGTTTTGGAATATTGTCTAACAAACTAATATTATGATAAGATTTTATTTGTTATAGAAAATTGATGAGAGAGAATAAACTAGTAACATATTAGCAATCAGGTTATATATATATTTTTTGCTAAATAATTAACTTATTTAAGTATTTATTCAAGAAAATTTCTTTGCTAATGTTGGCTTATTATTAAAATCTAATTGGCTAGAAAATTTTCATAAAATCTCAATAATACCTTTATTAAGAATATATTCAACTATTAAAAGAATAAAATTTTATAATTTATTAGACACAAGAATGGAACTGGAGGACATTATGTTAAAATAAGTCAAACAAAAAAAGTAACTGTCATATGTCCTTGTTCAGATACCTGGAAGGAAAGAGTTGACTTCATATAAAGAAAGTAGACTAGAGACTTCTAGAGATTAGGAAGGGTTAAAATTAGGGGGAATAAAGGGGAGTTAGATCACCAAAACAAAACACAATCATAAGAAGGAATAAGTTCTGGTTGTACAGCACAGTGGGGTGACTACAATTCACAACAATTTATATTATATTTTAAAAAGAACTGGAAGAGAGGAGTTCAAACATGCACAACACAAAGAAATGATAAGTGTTCACAGAGTTGGAAATATCAACCACCCTGATTTGATCATTTATATATTGTCACATATAATCAAACTATCAATATGTGTCCCCTAAGTATGTACTAAGTTGGTTTAAAAATGAGATACAGAAATATGTATATTATAAATATGCTTTTATTTGCATGTTCATAAGTATATCTAAGTACAAGAGTATTTACTCTGTACCAGGCTTTTAACCTAAGTATCTTAATCATTTAATCCTAAAAACTACCAGAAAAGAATGTGGCTATTACAATGAAAACTTTACACAGGAACCAAGGCTCAGGGTGATTAGGTAAGATAACCAAGAGTACATAGTGAGTAAATGGTAGACATTGCATTCAGAATGACATAATTTTCCTCCAAAATTGTAATCACATTCCAAACTATTATGCCAAATTGGTGTATATGAACATGTGTGTGCATGTGTGCATATATGTGCATGTGTGTGCATGTGTGCAGGCATAGGGAGGTATAGACATAATGAAAGAATAACAGAGTAAAAAGCCAGCAGTAAGAAGAAGAACATGGACAATTACACAAAGACTGAGAGAACCGATGCGCTGCACACTGGTACAGGCAGGCAGCAACAGAGATCAATTAGTCCTTTTAGAATCTTTATACTTACCTAGAGAAACAAAAGAAGATATAAATGATGTTTGTAGCTAACTCAACACTTTGTTTCCAGTCTTCTCTCAGGACTCTTGCTAGCGCACCAAGGGCAGTTTCTACAGAAAGGAGACATACGGATATGATCATTTACCTCGGCTTTGATATAAATGGAGGTTGGTTTTAAATGTCTACTTATGAATAAGTAACAGCCAAGATGGAACTGGGACAAAGAAGTAGGATGTTTCTTTCCAATACAGAAAGCTAATTTAGAAGTATAATAAAACTTTCATCAAAACTCCTGACATACAAGTGTGTGCAGTAAAGAAACTGAATGTGACTTAGATAAATGTGACAGTAGATCATCAAAGGCTGCCTGGTTCCTGACTTTCTGCTTGGAATCATACTACTGTGCTACATTTGTTTCTCTCTCTCTCTCTCTCTCTCTCTCTCTCTCTCTCTCTCTCTCTCTCTCTCTCTCTCCTTCCCTCCCTTTCTTTCCTTTCCTTTTTTTTTTTTTTGAGACATGGTTTCCTCTATGTAGCCCTGGCTGTCCTGGAACTTACTCTATAGACCAGACTGACCTCAAAATCACAGAGATCCACCTGCCTCTGCCTCACAAGTGCTGGGATTAAAGGCGTGAGCCACCACTGCCTGGTTTTTGTTTTCTTTTTTAACATTTGATTTACTCCATTAGGACAAAGACTAGAATATACCTAGAATATAAATGAGCAGTTTAGCCAGCTTAGCTTCATTAAGGTAAAAAAATAAAACTTATGTGAAGAAAAGTAACATTTACATATATCACACACCAACAGACATAAATAACAAAATAGAAGTTTCAGATAATAACTTCTCGGAAGTATATAAGTATTTCTGCTAGAATAAATAATTGATTAATGAATATTTGGAGATATTAAGGAAATATGAGGTCAGTTTTAAATGAGTAATTGTAAGACTATTTTCTGCGTAAGTATGTATCTGTGGTACCTGTGTGTTTACACATGTGTGAGCACACATACATTTAAAGGCTGGAGGCTGACAGTAGGAGTCTTCTTCAGTTGTTTGCCACCTTTCCTTGAGGTATAGTCTCTTAGCTGACTCCAGAGCTTCGCAGATGTCTATTCTGGCTAGCTAACTTGCTGTGGGAATCATATATCAACATTAGGATTATAAGTGGAATGCCATTCCCACAAACAATTCATGTGGAGCTGAGAACACACAGGTCGTCACACCTGCATGGAAACCAGTTTGTTCACTGAGCTATCTCCCAGTATTCCCGCCCAATTTAAAAAAAATGTTAAAATATCTGTTAATGCTGTAAGAAGTCTTACAGCCAGTGGTTACCCCCCACTGGGGTGTGGTCTCTTATACTATATAAGCCGATGTAGAGCATGTGTCTGCTCTCTTTCCAGTTGCTGGATTCGGTTTCTGTTCTCCGTTCAAGCAGAGGATTCTGATTTGTGAGTTTACCCCTAAATAAATAACCATCTATTTATCAATTCTGAGCTAGTGTGGGATTTTTTTAAAGCACCCTTCCACATGTTAACACACAGAAATCATAATTCCTCTGTCATTAATGAAAATTCAGGATCTATTGTTTATTATATTTATTATAGATATATAAAATGTCCCGGTTATTCAGATTATAAAATAAGAATTGGCTATATTAGTATTAATCAATTCAGTAATGAACTTTTTAACAAATTAAAAAATCTGCCAATAGATTTTCACAATCACAGTAAGTCATTGGACTAATGCAAGCTTTGGTCAAAGTTACTGAAAAATCACATAAGCAGACAGGCAGTACACACTCAATGGTTCAAAAGTCCTACTTAGTAGGAAATCTGGCTTCACTTTTTCTATCTACCAAATCCTAAAGGCTTTCAATTAATACAAGCCAGAGGAAAGAATATTTCTCAAGTGTGCCACAGCAGACTATTGTAAAAGGGTATGAATTTGAACATAATTTCAGTACAAGACCAGCAAAGTGAATTTTGAAGAAAAAAGAAAGTCAAATTGGATCATTTATCTTACAAGTAAATTAAACTGCACACCATGAAGTGAAGCCAGAAGATCAAGAGTTAAATGCTAGCCTTAGCCACATGTGCATTCAAGACAAACCTGTGCTACACGAGGCCCTGTCTCAAGACAAACCTGCGCTACACGAGGCCCTGTCTCAAGACAAACCTGTGCTACACGAGACCCTGTCTCAAGACAAACCTCTGCTACACGAGGCCCTGTCTCAAGACAAACCTGCGCTACACGAGGCCCTGTCTCAAGAC
>PVIU01032022.1:0-14029 GCA_004026605.1 Ondatra zibethicus
CCCTCCCACCTATTCTTGTTTCCACTTTATCTCTTTATAACACTATATTCTGTCTCACCATTTTTCAAAAATCCCCTTCTTTCCCCGGCCCCTTACCACGTACCTAGCCTGTGTGGATATTCTAAATGATACACATGTATCTAAGGCTTAAATTAAAGCTAACATGTATAAGAGAAAACATGCAGTGCATGTTTTTCTGGTTAACTTACTCAGGATGACTGTTTCTAGCTCCAACCATTTATTTGAAAATTTCATGTTTCTTAACAGCTCTGTTGTGTAAATGCACCACATTTTTATTATCCATTCATCAGTTGATGGACATCTAGGCTGTTTTCAATATCTGGCTATTATGAATAGAGCAGCAGTGAACACAGATGAGCAAATTTCTCTTTAGGCAGATAGAGAATCCTTTACCCAGGAGTGAAATGGCTGGATCTTGTAGTAGATCTGTTTTTACCTTTTTGTGGAACCTCTGCATTTGTTTTCTATAGAGGCTGTGTGAGTTTATACTCCCACCAGCAATGAGTAAGTGTTCTCATATCCCTGGATCTTTGCTAGCATATGCTGTCATTTGTTTTATTAATTGTAGTCATTCTGACTGGGGTAAGATGAAATCTCCAGGTAGTTTTAATTTGCATTTTCTTGATTTCTTAGCTAAGGATGTTGAACATTTTTAAAAAGTTTTTCTCGGTCATTTATGGTTTGAGAACTCTGTGTTTATATGTATAGCCCATTTTTTGAATTGAGTTATTTGTCTTCTTGATGTTCAGTATATATGTATATATATATACACATACGTATATATTCAGTTTATATAAAATATACATATACATATATTTTTTAAAATTTAAGTTTTTAGTTTTTAAGAAAACATTTTTCTGTGTATCCCTGGCCGTCCTGGAATTTGCTTTGTAGACCAGGCTACTTGAACTCAGAGATCTGCCTGCTCTTGTTTCCTGAGGCCTGGGATTAAAGGCGTACATGGCCACTTCCTGGCTTCAGTTTTTAAGTTCTTTGATACTCTTGATACTAACCCTCTGTCTTTCATATATTTATATATATAAATATACATATATACTTACACTTATGGTATAAACATATGTGAGACAGAGGGTTAGTATATATGTATATAGTATATATATAATAGATAAATATTTCCCCCCATTTTTAGGCTTCTGATTTTTTTCAAATGATGTCCTTTGTTATACAGAAGCCTCTCAGTTTCATAAGGTCCCATTATTAGTTGCTGGTCTTAGTGCCTGTGCTATTGGTGTCCTGTTCAGATAGTCCTTTCCTGTACCAATGAATTCAGTACTGGTTCTTACTTTCTCTTCCCTCAAATTCAGGGTGTCTGAACTTATGTTGAGGTTCTTGATCCATTTGGAATTGAGTTTTGTACAGACATACTTTCATTATTCTAAATGTACATAAGCTTTTAAATTTCATGATAGCCCCTTTATCAGTTCTTGCTCTTATTTCCCAAGTTGTGGTATTGTATTTATTGTCTATGCTTAGATCTTGACTTATTTTCTGTATGTTTTTCTCTACTAGTTTCAGATCTTAAAAGAGTTTGGCTCACTTTGGATTAATTTTATACAAGGTGAGAGATAGGGATTGGTTTATTCTTTTACATGTAGTTTTTCTAGCACCAGGTTTTAAGGGACTTTTAGTGATGATGTATGTTTTGGCACTATTGCTGAGAATCAGATCGTTGTAGCTATATGAGCTATTTCATGTCTTTTATTCTAGTTAATTGATCTATGGGTCTGTATTTGTCCCAATAATATACTGTTTTTATTACTGTGGCCCTGTGGTATATTTAGAAATAAGTTATTATGATGCCTCCATGTTTAGCCTTTAGGCTCAAGATGGCTTTGACTATTGCAGGTCATTTTTGTTTCAACTTAATTTTAGGCTTACTTTTTTATATATCTATAAAAAGTTGTTCTTTTTATAGATAAAGTAATTTTGATGAAAATTATGTTGAATTTGTAGATCTCTTTTGGTAATAAGGTAGCTTGCATAATATTATTTCTTCTCCATGTATATGGGATATTGTGTTGCATAGTTTTATGTCAACTTGATACAAGCTGAAGTCACCAGAGAGGAGGGAACCTCAGTTAAGAAAATGCATTACATAAGGTTAGGGCTGTAGGAAAACCTGTAGAACATTTTCTCAACTAGTGATTGATGGAGGAAGGCCCAGCTTGTTGTGGGTGGTGGTCCTGGGTTCTATAAGAAAGCAGGATGAGCAATCCATGTGGAGCAAACCAGTAAACAGCACCCCTCCACGACCTCTGCATCAGCTTTTGCCTCCAGGATCCTACCTACCCTGTTTGAGTTCCTGTCCTGATTTCCTTCACTGATGGATAGTGGTATTGAAGTTTAAGGCAAACGAACCTTTTCATCCCCAGCTTGCTTTTGGTCATGGTTTTCATCACAGCAATAGCAACGCTAACTACAACAGATGTCTTGTTCAGCCTTTTCTTGACAAGGTTTTAAAGTTTTCGTTGAAGAATTATTTCACCATCTTGGTTAGTTCATTTCCAGTTACCTTCTTGAACACCCCTTGCAAGGCCATAGTGAATGGAGCTATTTTCCTGATTTCTTTTTGTGTTTTTTGTTTGTTTATAGAAAAACCACTTAAAAAAAAACCCTATCAGCTTTGTGCTAGTTTTCTAATTTGCTGAATGTATTTATCAGTTCTAAGAGTTTTCAGGATCATATTGTCAGTAAATTGCCTTCCTAGTCTCATACCCTTTTACTTCTTTCTCTTGCCTAATTGCTCTTACTAAGACTTCAAATTCTATCAGTCTAGAGTAAAAATTCCAGGGTGATGACTCACTCATTGAGTGAAAGATCCCAAGAACCTAAAAGGCTCTCTTTTGCTTTCCCCAGGTTCAAGGTTTCATTGTAAAAGTTTCTACAAAAGAGTATTACTCAGCAGTAGTAAACAATGACATCTTGAAATTTGCAGGCAAATGAATAGAACTAGAAAAAAAAAAACTGTCCTGAGTGAGGTTACCCAGACCCAGAAAGACAAACACAGTATGTACTCACTCATAAGTGGATACTAGACATAAAGCAAAATATAACCAGGCTACAATTCACAACCCCAGAGAAGCTAGGTAAAGAGGAGAACCCTAAGAGTGACACACAATAGTAGAAAGGGTGCCTGAGCAGGTCTCCCCCTGTAAGCAGATTAGTGACTACCCTAATTGTCATCATAGAGCCTCATCCAGTCACTGATGGAAGCAGATGCAGTGATCCACAGCCAAGCACTGGGCTGAGCTCCTGGAGCTTAGTTGAAGAGAGGGAGGAGGGATCATATGTGCCCGGGACGGGGGGGGGGTCAAGATCATGATTGGGAAAACCACAGAGACAGCTGACCCCAGCTGGGGGTGGTGCTCACAGACTCTGGACTGACAGCTGGGGATCCTGCTGCATGGGACTGAACTATGCCCTCTGAATGTGGATGACATTGGCTTGATCTGTTGTGTGGGGGGAAGCAGTGGGACCAGGATATATCTTGGGTACATGAACTGGCATTTTGAGCCCATTTCCTATGGAGGGATACCTTGCTCAGCCTTGATACAGGGGGCAAGGACTTGGTCCTGCCTCAACTTGGTATACTGACTTTGTTGACTCCTAGGAGAGGCCTTACCTCCTCTGGGGAGTGAATGGGGGAATATAGGGGTGGTGGGAGAAGGGGAGTGGGAGGGAACTGGGGCTAGTATGTAAAATTAAATTTTTTAAGTTAAAAAATTTCTAAGTAGCTAAGAAGTGTAGCAGCCCCTTCTCTGGCACCCTGTAGTCTACATAGTGCCATCCTCGTGCTAGCCGGTGCACCTGGGCATCTTCTCTGGCACCCTGTAGTCTACATAGTGCCATCCTCGTGCTAGCCGGTGCACCTGGGCATCTTCCTAGGACTTTGTTTTTCGTGGGGGAAAAGTCAGTAAGCAGTGTTCCTTCCTGGCCTCTGCTTCAGTTCCTGCCTTCAGGTTCCTGCTTTGAGTTCCTGCCCTGACTTCCCTTCATTATAAACTGACCAGAATGTGTTAGCCAAACGCCTTTCCCCCCTCAAATTGTTGTTGGTCAATGGTATTTTATTATAGCAGTAGAAACCTAACCTTTGAAAGGTCGGTAGTGAGGAAGGAAAATGGTAAACAGCAGATAGAAGCCAGGTAAAATTTTAGATTAATAGAAAAAAAACAATATAGCACACCACAGAGCCATAAACAAATAGGAAGGGGAGAAGCCTTGTAGCTGGCCTATAAGAGAAAGAGAAAAATGAAGCTTTCTGGCTCTAGACTTTTGGTTTTTGGAAGTTTGTTTTACTTATTCATTTCCTTCTAAGATCTATTAAAAATTTGTGTTTCTTTATGAATTAATTTAGATTTTTTTGCATTAAAATAAATTATTTTATTCAAGTTGTCTACTTTGTCAACATGTAATTATTCTCTTAGAGTTGCTTTTATTTCTGTAACATTGGTAGTAATGTCTTCATTTTTATTTCTGATTTTGGTAATTTAACAATATTTTTTTCTTGGTCAGTTTGTGACAACTGTCTTTCTTCCTGTTGGTTTTCTATACTGTCCTCGTGTTCTCATCTCCATCTGTCTCTCTGTCTCTGCCCCAAACTTAGGTTTCTCTTGTGGGTTTTTTCTTTATTTCTACTTCTTTAGCATGGAAAATTAGAGTCCTCGTTTAAAAGCTTTCTTCTTGAGAGAAAGAAAGAGTGTGGATTTGGGTGGGTAGGAAGGTGGCAAGAATCTGGGGGTGGGGGTTGGGAGAGGAGAAACTGTAATTAAAATATATTGTATGAAAAACATCTTTTTTAATTAAAACAACTTTCTTCTTTTTTAATGTAGGTGTTGACAGCTATAAATTCTAATAAATAGTGCATTCATTGCATTTCCCAAGTTATGAGTTTTTGTGTATGCACCTATAACAAAGTATTTTAAGTATTGCTATCATTTAGTTTTTAAGATATTTGTCCTGGTTAGTATTTTTTCAACTCAACACAAACTGAAGTCCTCTGAGAAGGAGGAAATGAGAAACTCACTTGAGAAAATGGCCTCCATTTCCTGTAAGAGCCAGTGTAGCTTTTTCTTGGTTAATGATTGATGTGGGAATGATAGTGGACTGTGCCACTTCTGGGTTGTATAAAAAAGGAAGCTGAGGCCCCACCCCTTTTTGATTGTAGCACTTGGAAGAGCAGGCCCTGCACTTTGGCAGGGCAACACACTCACACTCACTCAGGTGGCATAGGTGCGGGTGAGCTGACCCCGAAGACTTGAGGGTGTGGAAACTAGCTAGCCCCTAGCTTGTGCAGTGTGGGAGAGCTGTCCCTGAAGGTGTGGGAATGGATGAACTGGTCCTGCCCCTCACCTGAGCAAAGTGAGAGAACTGGCGTCACGGCGTGGACATAGGAGAACGGGCAGACTGATCAACTCAGCTACCACCCAGGCCCGGATCCAGGGCTTTGAGTTGGCCTACTTCATCTAAGAACTGCTGGAGCACATGAAGGGGCCGGTTCTGCATAACCAAAACTGCAGGATCTCCATGACACAGGGCAACAACAGGATAACTGATAGGAGTCCTGGTGTGGCTTCCATGTAGCAGAAGCCAGAGGCCTCAAACCAGACCAGTGACTCATTGCAGTGAACATTTGCAGGCAAAGCTGGGCAAAAGGGTGGGCTGGTGACACACTGTGACACACCGCAGCACCCACTGTGAGATCTTTTTTTTTTTTTGCAGTTTTAATTTTTAAATTATTCTTATTTTCCCATTTTCTTTTTGGGGGAGGTTACAAGGGTGGAGGGCAGATAAGGAGGGATGGGGAGATGAAGAGGATTGGGGTGCCATGATATGAAATTCACAAAGAATAAATTAAAAACTAAAAGAAAGGTAGCTTAACAAGCCATGGTGAGCAAGCCAGTTAACAGCATCCACTGCCTCTGCTTCAGCTCCTGCCTTGAGTTCCTACCCTGACTTCTCTTCATGATGTGGTATAATCAGAATGTGTCAGCCAAATAAACCCTTTTCTTTTCAAGTTATTTGGTTATGGTATTTTGTCACAGCAATAAAAAGAAAACTAAGATGCTGTTTATGTTAAATCATTGATAAACGTGAGTTTTCCAGATACCTTTTTTGCTGGTGAGTTCTGATTTAGTTCTATATTATTTCAGTAGATATACAGTTGAATTTTAGTTCTTTTAAATTTATTAAATTGTTATAAGATATAGAATGTGGCCCGTTTTATCCTGACTGTTAATGAAAGTGTGATATTGAAGTCTCCAAATATTATTTTTGAGTTCTTTTTCCTTTCAGTTTTGTCAGTTTTGCCTCTTTGATTTTGGGGTGATTTTCATATCTGGAAATTGTGACATCTTGATGGATTAATTATCTCATAATTGTGTATCATCTTTGTCTCTTATAGCAATCTTTGTCTTGAAGTCTGTTTTATTTAATATTTTCTATAGCTACTTCTTCTTTCTTTTGGTTACTCCAAGCATACATTGAAAAAAATATTTCTACTTCTTAAATATATTTTCAGTTTTGTTTTGTTTTGAAAGATAGGATTTATCTTTATAACAGCTCTCACTGTCCTAGAACTCATTTTGTAGACCAGGCTGGCCTTGAACTCACAGAGATCTGCCTGCCTCTGTTTCCCAAGTTCTGGGAGTAAAGGCAAGCACCACTGCTGTCCAGTTTATTTTCAGTTTTTTTAATGTAATTTTTTGAGATTTTCATAGAGCTACTGTATTTACATCATTTCATCCTTTCTTTTCATCTGCAGCTCCTCCCAAGTTCCCCACACTGTCTCTCAATTTAATGTCCTCTTCTTTAATTATTATTACACACATATACTTGTATATAAAAATACAGCCTGCCAAGTCCATTTGATGTTGTTCATATGTGTATGTGTTTAGGGCTGAATGCTTTAATTTGGATAGCCTATCAGCGAGTTTGTCCCTAGAGAACACCAATTCTCCTTCTTGTAGCAGCCATTAATTGCCCATAGCTCTTCATTTGGGGACAAGATCTTGTGAGATTTCTCCCACCCACATTGGCATGTCAACTGGTATTGTCATTGTGTAAACCTGTTTAGGCAGCTGTATTTTTCAGCTTTCGTGGATACAACTTACCTGTCATAGATGGAAGATGCTACTTCAGAGCACATGTTCTGGTCCTCTGGTTCTTACAGTCTTTCTGGCTTCTCTTCCATGATGTTTCCTGAGCCTTAGGAATGGTCAGCTCTTCTCTGAATTTGAGCCAGTTGTGGCTTTCTGTAATGGTCTCAGCTGCAAAAAGAAGCTTCTTTAATGAGTGGTCAGAGCTACACTTACCTGTGGGTATAAATATTGAGAATGCAGTTAAAAATTATAGTGGCTTAGGAAAATGACAGTAGTTGGTTTTCCTTTTGAGTCTATGACCTTAACAGCAAGGGGGGCATGAATTAATCTTCTATTGAGAATGCTTTAAATCCAATTAGATGGCTGTTGGTTAACCCCAAAATATATTTGCCACTCTTGCAACATTAGGGATATTCTGCCATGCTGGTCATTGTTGTAGTTTGTGGGCCATGTAGGACTGTTGGCTGCTTCTCTCCATTGGCAGCTTACCTAGCTTCTTCTGGTCCTGTGAGAACTAGTTCTTTGGGAAGAGGCTTCCAGGCTAGTTACAGCTTGATTCCTCCAAGTCCTGTGATGGAAGTGTGCCGTGTCTTCAGCAATAGGTTCTTACCTTTTTAGGTTCTAGGTGGCAGTTAGTGGAAATTGCAATAGCCTATATTATTTTGGGAATTGCTTTGACTCCCCTGTGTCCAGTGCTTTTTTTCCTAATTCTTTGAGAGTTTCATATAATAAATTTTGATCCCATTCATTCCCCAGTCCCCCAACTATTCCCCTACTCCCCTACCCATGAAATTTCTCTCTTTCTCTCTGTTCATTTGTGACTCAAAAATTGCATGAGTCACATACTCTTGGGGTTGGGACCTGGTCTGGAGAGTGGTCTACCTATCAGGGTCTTACCCTTAAAGAAAACTCAATCTTTTTCTCCCAACAGCTATCAAATGCAAATAGCTCTTGAGGCAGGGCTGGGACTTCGGGCCTACTCCATGTGAAGTTTTGTCTGATGGGAGCTTGTACAGGTCTTAGCGTGCTGTCATAACTGTTGTGAGTTCATATGTGCATCTGCCCTGCTTTGTCCGGAACATTCTGTTTCTTGTCAGCCACCATCTCTGGCTCTTAGTCTTTCTTCCTCTT
The DNA here is from genome assembly GCA_004026605.1 of Ondatra zibethicus. Taxonomy (NCBI): domain Eukaryota; kingdom Metazoa; phylum Chordata; class Mammalia; order Rodentia; family Cricetidae; genus Ondatra; species Ondatra zibethicus. Next base: position 8,271 of record PVIU01032022.1, read on the forward strand.
CTTCCTCCATGATTCTCTGAGCCTTGGAGGTAAGGGTGTGACGTAGACATCCCATTTAGGGCTGAGCACTCCACAGCCTCTTGTCCTCTGCACACTGACCGCTCTGGGTATCTGTGTTGATTACCATCTACGACAGAAGCTTCTCTGATGAGAGCTAAGATAGTTCTTACCACAAAGATACTTGCTTATCTGTGTCCATTACTACTTTATTTATACAATAGTCAGGATTTGGAAACAACTTATATTTTCACTTGTAAATATTTGTGTTTTTGTATCTAAGGTAAGTCCGTTACAGAAATTAATCATGATTTTTAAATCAATTAGGCCAATTTTTCAGTTAGATAATTTATTAAATTTATATTTAATAGTATTAGATATGGAAGAATATCTGCTATTTTCCTTCCCTCCTCACTTATACACACATACTGTAGAAAGGAAGGACTTTTAACATTTTTCTTCCCTTGAAATGTATCTATTTTGATAATTCTTCTAGTGTTCCTGTCTAATTGTGACTGATGTAATTACCATTGTATTTTTTTTTTTTACTGAACATAGATTCTGTCTTCACATAATATATCCTGATTATAGTGTCCTCTCTTTCTACTCCTCCCAGTTCCTTCCTACCTCCCTCTCATCCAGATCCAACCCCTTTCTGTCTCTCATTGGAAAACAAAACAGGCTTCTAAGGGATAATAAAGAAATAATAAAACAAAAACAGTTTAGAATAGGACAAAACAAACAAGCAGAAGGAAAGACCCCAAGAAAAGGCATAAGAAACGAAGATGCAGAGACCCATTTGTTCTCACACTCAGAAATCCCATAAGGAAAAAATAAAACGTTTTATCTAGTAAAAGTCCTTATGTGACAGTATGAAGCACAGAACCTCCAGAGATGCTACTGAGCTTTTTTCCTGTTTGGTCATCTGCTGCTGGGCATATGACTTGCCTTAAGAGTAGTTAAGAGAAGTTTGTTTCCCCAGTGACCCTCCTTTAGAGAAACCTGAATTTTCATTTGCAAGTGGTTGTCAGTTGGAGATTAGGAATGGGGTGTGTGCACTTCTCCTCTCAGCTCTAGGACCCCATCTGGTGCAGGTCCCTGCAGGTCCTGTGCGTGCTGCCTCAGCCACTATGAGTTCTTATGTGCCTCCCCTCCCATTGATCCTCCCACTGCAGTCCATCTTCTCCCATCCATCCACTGGTCACTATTTATTCTGTTCCCGTTTTCTAGGGAGAGCTGTTTCACCCCAGTTCCTTACTCTGTACCTAAATTTTGTGGTTCTATATATGGTAGCTTGTTTATCATTGACCTAACAACTAACATCCACATTTAAGTGGAAACATACCTTATTTGTCTTATACCACTCAGGATGAATTTTTCTAGTTCCAGCTATTTACCTGAGAATTTCTTTCTATCTTTTGGTTTTAATTTAATTTTTTTTAGTTCTTATTCTTATAGTTTCTCTTCCCGCTACACCTCCCAGTTCTTCCCTAACTCCCCTCTCCTCCAGATCTAAAGCCTTTCTATCTCTTATTAGAAAAGAACAGGCTTCTAATAAGCATGACAAAATAAAATATAATAAGATAAAGCAAAAACCATCACATTGAGTTTGGATAAGGCAAGCCAAAAAAAGGGAAAAGAGCCCTAAGAGCAGGCACAAGAATCAAGAGATCACTCATTTACACACTCAGGAGCTCCATATAAATACTAAGAGATCACTCATTTACACACTCAGGGACTCCATATAAATACTAAGAGATCACTCATTTACACACTCAGGGACTCCATATAAATACTAAGAGATCACTCATTTACACACTCAGGGACTCCATATAAATACTAAGAGATCACTCATTTACACACTCAGGGACTCCATATAAATACTAAGAGATCACTCATTTACACACTCAGGGACTCCATATAAATACCAAGAGATCACTCATTTACACACTCAGGAGCTCCATATAAATACTAAGTTGAAAGCTATAATACACACACAGAGGAGCCGTGTAGGTCCTGTTTGCTGCTTAGGTCTCTGTGAGCTCATATGCTTAGCTGATTCAGAGGGCCTTTGCTCTCTTTGTGTTGTAGATCTCCTCCAGCTCTTACACTCTTTCAGCCTCTTCTTTGGGGCTGCCTGAGCACTGAGGGGAGAGATTTGATGGACACCCCATTTAGAATCTCTATCCACATAATGTCTGTCTGGCTGTGGGTCTCCGCGTCTGTTCTCATCTGCTGCTGGAGAAGCTTCTCTGATGACAGCTGAAAGAGTATAGCAGAATATCATTAGGAAGCATTTTATTGATACTTTTCTTTTTTAAAAACTCAATAGTGTTTGGTTTTATTCTAGGTCTCTGAGCTAGCTAGTTTCTGGTTCTTGGTTATTCCGGCAGTGTTGGGTATGGTTTTCATCTCATGGAGTAGGTCTTAAGTCAAATCAGACTTTAGTTGTCTGTGCCACTGTTCTGTGCCATCATCTCTTGCAGGAAAAAGGTTTCGTGGCTGTGTTGGTGTCAGTGTTTCTCTTTGGTGGCCTGCACAGACCCTTCCTATACTAAAGACACTAGAATATAGCGGTGAAGACCCCGTGAAGGCTCTAGCCCAACTTCTCAATGTTCATTGAGTTATGTTTGTGTTGTCCTCAGCAATGGGAACCCACTGTCAGTTTGTGGAGAACAACCCGTTGTCTTAGCAACAGCCTGGGCTGTTTGGGAGTTTCTATGGAACCCCCTTGGCCACAACTCGTTTGAATGCAATCCAGCCCCGCCACTGGAAGCCTTGTTTGGTGACAAAAGGTGGCCGGATGAGACTCTGTATCCCGATACTAGGGACCTCGTTAGGACCTTCATGTATCTTAAGAAGTTTTCACTGCACTGGGTTTCCAAATCCTCTCTCAAATGCTCTTCAATCCCAGCTGTCTCTCCCTGCACTTTCCCTCTCAAATCTGTTTCCCCTCCCCTTCCCCACCTGATCTTCCTGTTCCTGCCCCATCCCCCAGTCTGTCCATAAAATCTACTCTATTTATGCCTCTTAGGGTGATCCATGTGTCCCTGCTAGACTGTCTGTCTATATCAAATGTCTCTGGGTCTACAAATTGTAGCTTGGTTATCATTTACTTAATGTCCACATATAAACGAATATATACCATATTTATTTTTCTGGACCTGAGTTACCTCACTCAGGATGATTTTTTTTCTAGTTCCATCTATTTGGCTACAAATTTAATGATGTTATTTTTAACAGCTGAGTAATACTTCATAGTAAAAATGTACCGATATTTTCTTTATCCATTCTTAGGAAAACTATTCCAGTTTCTGGCTATTATGAATAGAACAGCAATGAACATGGTTGAGCAAGTGTCCTTACGGTAGGATGGAGAGTCCTTTGGGTGTATGCACAAGAGTGGTAGAGCTCAATTCCCAGCTTTCTGAGGAACCGCCAACACTGATTCCATCATGGCTGTACAAGTTTGTAGTCCCACCGGCAATGGATAAGCGTTCCCCTTACTTCACAACCTTGCTAGCATGAGTTTTCTTTTGTTTTATTGACCTTAGCTATTCTGAAGGGTGTAAGATTAAATCTCAAAGTAGTTTTGATTTGTATTTCCCTGATGGCTAACAATGCTGAACATTCTTCAGTGTTTCTCAGTCATTTGAGTTTCCTCTTTTGAGAATTCTCTGTACCCCATTTTAAAAATTGAATTATATGTTTTCTTGATATTCAGGTTTTTCATTTCTTTATATATTTTGGATACTAGTCCTCTATTGGATGGGCAGTTGGTAAAATTCTTTCCCCTTTTTGTAGGCAGCTGCTTTGTACAGATGACAGTGTCCTTTGCCTTACAAAGCTTTTTAGTTTCATTAGGTTCCATTTATTGTTGATCTTAGTGCCTGTGCTAACAGTGTTCTGTTTAGAAAGTCTTTTCCTGTACCAATGGGTTCAAGACTATTTTCACTTTATTTTCTCTTTATGTTCTATCAAGTTCAGTGTATTTAGTTTTATGTTGAGGTCTTTGATCCACATGGACTTGAGTTTTGTGCAGGGTGATAAATATGGATCTATTTGGATTCTTCTACATTCAACCACCCAGTTTGACCAGTACCATTTGTTGAAGATGCTGTCTTTTTTTAAATTCAGTGTGTATTTCTGGTCTCTCTCTCTCTCTCTCTCTCTCTCTCTCTCTATATATATATATATGTATGTATGTATGTATGTATGTATGTATGTATGTATGTATGTATGTATTTGTGTCCGAGTCTCCAGTTTGATTCTATTGACCATGTTTATTTTTTGTGCCAACACCATACTGTTTTTATTACTATAGTTCTGTAATATAAGTCGAGGTTGGAGATGGCAACACTTTCAGCAGTTCTTTTATTATTCAGGACTGTTTTAGCTATCCTGGGTTTTTATATTTCTATATGAAGCTGAGAACTGTCCTTTCAAGATATGTGAAGAGTTGTGTTAGAATTTTGAGGGGTTTGCATTTTGCTTTTGGTAAATGGCCATTTTTACTATATTAATCCTATTTATACATGAGCATGGGGTGGAATCTTCCCATCTTCTGATACCATCTTCAGTTTCTTTCTTCAAAGACTTGAAGTTTTTTTTAATGATAAAATCTTCCACTTGCTTGGTTAAAGTTACCCCAAGATATTATATATTTTTGAGGTATTTGTGGAAGATGTTGTTCTCCTGATTTTTTTCTAAGTCTATGTGTCATTTGTATATAGGCGGACTACTGATTTTGGTGGGTTAATTTGCACCCTGCTACTTTGCTGAAAGTACTTATCAGTTGCAAGAGTTTCCTAGTGCAATTTTGGGGTCATTTATGTATACTATCCTATCATCTGCAAATAATAATACTTTGATGTCTTCAATTTATATCCCCCGATCTCTTTCAGTTGTCTTATTGCTCTAGCTAGAACTTCAAGTACTATATTAAATAGATATTGAAAGAATGGAAAACCTTGTCTTGTTTCTGATTTTAGAGGAATTGATTTGAGTTTCACTTCATTTTAATTTGTTGTTGACTATTGGCTTGCTGTAAATTGCCTTCATTTTCTTTAGGTATGTCCCTTTTTTTCATATTCTTTTATTTTTTTCCATTCAAAAACATTTACATTTCCTCCCCTTCTCCCAGTCCCCTCCCGCTCCCCATCTTCTCCCTCCCCCGCTTCCTTAAAGGAGGGCATGGTATCCTGCCCTGTGGGAAGTTCAAGGCCCTCCCTCCTCCATCCTGGCCTAGGAAGGTGTGCATACAAATAGACTAGGTTCCCAAAAAGATAATACACACAGAAGAGATAGGTCCTAGTGCCATTATTGATGGCTTCTCAGTCTGCCCCCATTGGCAGCCACATTCAGAGAGTCCGGTTTGATCATATGCTCATTCAGTCCTGGTCCAGCTGGATTTGGTGATCTCCCATTAGATCAGGCATACTGTCTCAGTGGGTGGGCCAGCCCCTCACAGTCCTAACTTCCTTGCTCATCTTCTCCCACCTTCTGCTCTTCGACTGGACCTTGGGAGCTCAGTCCATTGCTCTGATGTGAATGTGGGTCTCTGACTCTATCTCCATCCATCGGACGAAATTTCTATGGTGATGATCAAGATATTCATCAATGTGACTAGGGGACAAGGCTAATTCAGGCACCCTCTCCTCTGCTGCCCAAGAACTAGCTGGAGACATCCCCATGGGCACCCGGGATCCCCTCTAGAGCCAAGTATCTTGCCAATCCTAAAATGACTCCCTTAATGTAGATAT
>PVIU01032023.1:0-14146 GCA_004026605.1 Ondatra zibethicus
GGTTTTCTTTGCCTTATGTTTAAAAACCACCTATGAGTGAGTACATGTGATAATTGTCTTTCTGTGTCTGGGTTACCTCACTCAAAATAATGCTTTCTAGTTCCATCCATTTTCCTGCAAAATTTAGGCTGTCGTTATTTTTTTCTGCTATGTAGTACTCCATTGTGTAAATGTACCACATTTTTTTTTTTATCCATTCATCGATCGAGGGGCATTTAGGTTGTTTCCAGTTTCTGGCTATGACAAATAAAGCTGCTATGAACATAGTTGAGCACATGTCCTTGTTTGCCTCAATATTTTAAGCAATGGATATGTGGCTTAGAAATTTGATCAGAAATGTAGGGGAAAGGATTCATTGTGAAGCTGTTTGCCTCAGTATTACTACTGCATTGATTCTAAGAGGACCATCAATGGTGGCAGGGGTGGGGGAACGATGACAGGCTCCACTGCAGTCCATGTGGGAGAGCGGACGGCCATCTTTATGATGGTTCATGAAGAATTCTCACCAACCTGGGAAAGTTGGAATGAGTGGCTAAAGCAGGCTACACATTTGACTGCATAGCATGGAAACTGCAAAGACTGTGTCAAGGGGTTGAGAGAAAGAAATGAAAACAGCACAATAGGTGCCCTGGGATTCTCTACTTTATCTGCATTGTCCAGGTTCTTCATGACAAGGTATTACTATTTTGATTTTGAGCAAAGACTAGCATGCTCCTAATCTTGTTTTATGTCTTTCCTCGCTGTTATTGTGAGAGGGGGAGCTATTAGGCTGTAAAGGGGCTAAGCTGATCAAGGCAGCTGCAAGCAGGAGCGGCAGGAAGGAAACCACAGCAGGGGTCAGAGGAGACACCTGGCCATCAGATTGAGATGAGCTGAGAAAGGCTTTGAGAAAGGCCATCATGACAGATTAAAGAGATAAGGCCTGGACCTCAGGCAGAGTTGTGAGGCTGGGGGGCATCCAGAAATAGCTTAGAGCAAGACACATCAAACCATGTGATGGGACTCCTACCCCCAAAGGTGAAAAAAGGTCCCATTTGGAGTTGCTGATTTATTTGTTGTTGGTGGGGATGATGAGAAGGCTGCTAGAGATGCAGCCCTGAGGTTTCCAGGTGGTAAAATATCTGTAGGCTTCTTGTAAGATGACAACTTACTGCAGTGGATGAGACTGTCTTAAGAGTGTGGAAAAATAAGGATCTTAGTGGAGTCCTAAGAAACACCTCTGTGAAGCCCAACTGAAAAAAAAAGAGGGTCTGAGTGACAGATGATATGTATGAAACTACTATTTAATAAGTATACTAATCATCTTTCATGTGATCTTATTAAATTCTCACACGACCCTATGTTTGAGAGATTTGGTAACTATTAGACCCATATTGGCCAGTAAGCAGCAGAACTGAGGTCTATACTACATTGCCAAGCACTAGGATGTACTGGCCTCCTAGGTGTTTGTGAACTCTAGAGAGGTGGGAGAGCAAGAGCTGTGGTCAGACAGCAGACTGTGTGTGACCTTAGAGATGGACAAGTAATTAAAATATTCAAAGAAAAGCCAAACGTGGAGAGGTAGGGATGGGGCAGGGTGGAGTCAGTGCTCTATGAAGACCTGAAATTCACTCAGGATGGTGACATGCTGTTTCTCAGAGAAGCCAAGCCAATAGGTATGCCTACAGGTGTGTAGGTGCCTACAGGTACAAGGTTCAATAGGAATGAATGAGTACACTAATTCTTGCAGCAGACACAGAGGCAGTACTGGTAGGTATTTTCTAATGAGATACCCATCCAGGGGTTCTATAGGAAAGCAAATCCAATCTCTAGAGGCAGGCTAGACCTGACATGCTAAGGCAGGCCCATAGTCCTTTCAGTTGCGGATCAGACATCAATACCAATAGTGTCTTGTCCTAGGAACAGGCTCAAGAAGGGATATATGACCTAGCTGAGGTCCACAGCTAGGAGAGAGTGTGCACTGAGCATAAAGGTCAGTGCAGCTGCACCAGTGCCTCCCAGCCAGAGAGCAAGCAGAGGAATGCCCAAAGAAAGCAGGAAAGAACTACAGCAGAAGAGATCCAGGCAGAGACACTCAACAAAAACCAGCTCTACTGAAACTAGGGGCCCAAATCCCCAGGGAAGCAAGAAAATGTTCCTGTCTTGTCAATACCCTGAAGAGGAACAGTGTTTCCTGATGCCTCCCACAGCAAGCTTAGCCAGGGCATAAAGAGGCCTAGTTGTATCTCTACCAGTCTGGGGCCTTGCAGGGACTGACTCAGCGGGAAGTCAGCCTGCAAGAATGGCAGCCACTCCTGAAGCAGCTGTTTCATGGAGCAGAAGCACTAACTGCTGGTCAGTCCTCTTGCAGGGAATGGGCTTCTTTGGTGGATACTTTCTAGCTAACAACATCCCTGGTACTGAATGAAGGGGAAAGAGGTGAAATGAAGGCCTCCAGGCATTCACAAGGCTGCTCTCTAGGCCTCTGCCACAGAAATGAGGCTTTGAAAGGGGCCTTGTACCTACCATCCTGACAAAAGCCAAGCAAGTCTTTCTTGTGTAGAAAATGGAAGAGCTGAGTGTGGTGGTGCACTCAGGAAGCAGAGGCAGGGAGAACTCTGTGAATTTGAGGCCAGCCTGGTCAACATGATGAGTTCTAGGGCTCTCATGGAGAGACCTTGCCTCAAAGAGAAAGGGTGGGGGGAAGGGGAAAGAGAAAGAGAGAGAATGAAAGAGCTTTTTATTTCTAGAAACAGGCTGAGACTACAAAGGAGAGCAGGCTGTGGGCAGCAGAACACAAACTTGTGATAGGACCCTCTACTGTCCTGGTTCTGTGATGGGGGGTGGGCAAGTCATCTGGCCATAGGACCAAGGCTAAGTTAAAGTCTAGAACCCTTGGGTGAGGAAGAAAACCTTTCTACAGACTTTGGGAAGGTGAGGTGCAAGTCTTGCTGGGGTTGTTGAGTCTCTTGGGCTTTAAGTGGAGTGGCAAGGGAGACCAGCAGTGTACCATTCCAGTTGGTGGCTATGGGGGAGCCACAAGACTAGCTAGCTGGCTGAGGAAATATGGGGCTTCCTTTAGGGTCTTAGATTCCTTGCCTTGTCCACAAAAGCTGCGAGATGACTTCTGGGCAACAGGGCTTCTGCTTGGGCCCTGAAGGTACTTGGAGCCCTGGCAAGATAGAGTGGATGGTCTGAGCAAATGATTTGGAAGAGCAATCATGGTTCCCTTACAGTGATGTAAAGATAGAGGTCGGGGTGAAAGTTGAACAGTAGTTTTCTGGCTAGAACTGCTCTGGTTCAGCCCACCTTAGGTTCTCCTGGAGGCTGAGCTTGCTTCAATTTGCTAGCTGTTAGGACTCAAGTTCAAGCTCAGGTCAGAGAGCAGTCTGGGAAGCCTCTCAGCTTCCCATGGTCGATGCTCCTCCACAGTTTCTAGGTCTTGCAGGGTATCTAACTGCTCCTTAAGTGGAAGGTAGCCAATCCTACACAGGGACAACACTTAGAGAATGTCATTTATGGCACACTTGAAAGGAACAGAAAAGTCTCTCCCACCTGAAGCTTAGGTTTTTAAATTGAAAAATCTTATTAGGAGGGAATCTTCACATTCTTTGAAGTGATCTTTAGTTTTCCTTCGTTAGTCTTCATTGTTTGGTTTGGATTTCCTAAGCATTATTTCTTTTTTCCATCTCCTCTTTGCTTTCTTTTATAAGACAAAGATGCTGTGGGCTTTGCTTTAACTTGGTTAATAGTGATTCTATGGCAATGTATTAAATTTCTTTCTCCTAAGTCCACTGAAGTCTTTTTGGACTAGAAGAGCTTTTTAAGAAAGAACTTGCTCATTCAGCAGGATTTTCCTCCCTGCTCCAAGCTCTGGTTCTGACCTGGAAAAAATAAGAGTAAGAAAGAGCAAGAGAATCCTGCAGTCCTGACGCTCAACTTCACAAACCACAAAAAAGGACCTCGCTCCAGTAACGTAATCATGAAGAGTTCTGGCACCTTGGTCTTTCAAGAAAAATACATCCATCTGCTGGCATAGGAATCCTCAAACTAAACCCTGTTCAGCATGGAGTTCCCAATTCATTAGTGTTGGAAAGTCTATAGTGAGGCTGGCCGCTCCCACTGGATGACGCTTCCCTGCAGTGCAGTCTGTAAACCCCACAGCTGTGTTTTCACTTAAGGCCACTTCTCCTGACTCCACTGTGTCTTGTTCCAGAAGCTTGTTCTATTCTTGCTAAGACTAAAACCGACAAGACAAGGATTCTTCGATGTTGAGGTTTGACTTGCTCAGAAGTAGCCATATTTATCTTAGAGCTAAGGTAAAGCTTCCCCAGGGAGGACTGCTCTTTCAGTAGGAATCCAACAAAACTGCCATGGCAGTGGTTGTCCTGTCCATCTAGACAGTTGCCATCTCTTCTAAGGATCACTTCTTTGTTCACCACAGTAAGACCAAGCAGTAGGCTCTGCTTTACCACTGTCCCATGTGGTCTTCTGTCCCCATCAATAGTGAGACCCATGCAGAAGAGACTGTTTTCCTTTCTCACCTCCACTTTAGCAGTCCTGGGTCCCAGTAGTTTCCAGTCAACCTCTACCTAGTCACTGGGTCCCATGTTTGCCTCTCCAGTTCTTAACCAGGTGACAGAGTAAACACAAGGTCTGATGAGCAAGTCTGTATATGCTATATGCAGCCAGAGGAGGAGGATGTAGCCACTTGACCACCCTACTCAAAATGAGCAATTATTGGAAAGGACTATTTCCTCTTGCAGCGAGGGTCATTGGGTACTAATGCTGCCAGAGCTACTCCCATAGGCAGGTGCCAATGTTGACTGTGGAGGTAGTTCATGGTTCCTCTGAATGCATGGGAAAGATACTGTACAAGTATCTTGGTACATAGATGTTCCTGTTCTGTATCTACCTAGCTACTCCAAACCTTGTGCTCTTGCATTGAATACTAAAGATTCTATTAGATTTTCTACTTTAAAATAGCTACTACAAAAAAATTTAAGTGTGTTTTCTATATATTTATTTATTTCTAGGCAGGGCCTCAGGTAACATCAGGATAGCCTTAAATTGACCATATAGCTGTGGCTGATCTATCTTGCACTTCTGATCTTTCTGTGTCCACCTCCTGTGTGCTAGATTAGAGGCATGCACCATGCTCAGTCTATTTGGAACAGAGGGATGAGGCCAACACTGGTGCACTTTTACACTTTGGTGCACAAGCATTCTTTCACCTGAGCCACATCCACAGTGATGCTCCAACTTTACCTGGAACACAGTGAGGCTCCAGGAAAGCTAATGAGTACCAGATAGCATGGCCTTCCTTGAGGATGTTTTAGTCATATTCCTCCATTCTCACTAAGTTTACCCCAAGACATAGCTTATAAAATCTTTTTTCCATTGCTGCAAGGGTATTTAATGTCCCTAAATATCAAACCTCTTGTGAGAAACTGCTTTTAGTACTAGAAAAGACATCTTTCAACTTTCAGTGAAGTTTGATGTTTTAAAAAATTTACCTTATTACTCTCTCCCTCAACTACCTGAAGTAGGATTGCTTCTGCCTTTGGGATACTGCAATAAAGAATCTGATGCCTCCTCTGTGAACACAGACATTGGGGAGCTTACATCCTTCTGGCTCCTTTCCTTGCTTCTCACTTCATGTCTTCCTAATGTGCTCACTTCATTGCTTATTTTCTTTGTTGTGAGTCCTCAGATTCCTTTTGGGAACAGAGGAGGGTATACATAAGATAAAGCAAAGTTCTTTAAAATACAAGCCAAACCTACATAGAGCTATGAGATCCAGGCAAAGAGAACTGAACTAAACAATGGCCATGACGGCAGGCACTCAGTTCGTGGAAGAAGGAAACGGGACATTCTCACACAGTCTTCAGAGCCAGTGATCAGGCTGGCTTTCTTCTTGAAAAAACAGGAGAGAACAGAATGATCTTCCAGGGAATTGGCCTCAGTTTCCAGGGACTTGAGGAGTCAGGAGTTATGTAAGCCAAGCTGAGAGCCAGCAGCTTTGGCCTGCCTGTTCTCTCCCTGAGTCTGGGTAGAGGTGGGCTCCGGGACCTTAGATGTTTCACCTATACAACGGAGCTCAGTTCCTCTGTGGCTGTCCTGAGGTTTGTTTCCTGAAGGAATGCTTCAGCCCCTTTGGGTCTTGGGCAATCTATCTGCACCCCCTCTACCGCCTGCTCCTTACTCCAGTAGGTTTGGTGCACCTCCCAGCATGAGAGCCACTCTACTACCATTCAGCCATACAGTGCCCACAGATCTTACAACTGGTTACTAGATTGCTCAGAACCATCCAGGATATTTAGGAGGTAGAGGGTACCTGAAGTTGCTCTTCCTATCCAAGGTCATCAGCTGCATTTGTGCCTACTTCCTTATAGAACAACATTATCTAAGAGATATTGTCCTACCTGCGGTGAAAAACAGGGAACACATGGATGTTTGGAAACTTACAGACATTATAGGTACTTTATAGCTTAGATGAAATGCAAACATTATACAAAATTTAAGAGGTTCAGGGAGGGTAACAGCAAGGGCCAGGATCCAATAAGGATATAAAAACATTCTACTCTCCTTGCTAACTTGCTAATCTTGCCCTTTAAGAAACTGAATATAAAAGGCTAGTAGATGAGGCTCCTGCTGCCAGGCCTGATGACCTTAGTTTGATCCCAGGGACATACATGTTAGAAGGAGAGAATTAACTTCCATAAATTGCTGTTTAATTTACAACGTGTGCTACAGCATGTGTATACCCATTTATACATATATATGCACACAAAATAAATAAGGATGAAATAAAAAAGAAACTATATATACTATTGAATGTTAGCAAAAGTAAGTTCACAATCCTCTCAAGGGCCACTCTGTTCAGCAGAAACGTGTTCCCTTTAACTCCATACTATATAATGTAGTCTCTGTGGGGCTCCAAAGCAGAATTCAACCATGCCTAACTTTCTATTCGAGATTTGATCCTTTCCCCAGTCTTTTCCTCTGTAGCATCCCAAAGGCCTCACACTTCTGCTCTATCTTCCTTGTCATGCCCAGGCCTTACAACCTGAGAAGGCTATTTAGAATAGAAGAAAAGTTTATGGCTTCTTCAGGTTGGCCAGCTTTGAATCCCAGCCTTACTTCCTAATAGTTAAGAGACCTTATGTTTCTTTACCTCTTTGTAACTCATTTTATGACTCTGAAGAATTGCAGGAGATAATGACAGCTCTTAAATTGGAGGTGGTTGTGCAAATTAAGTGAAGAAAACTGAAGTGATGTTTTGTTTGTATTTTAATAAATAAGACTTGCCTGAAGATCAGAATGGAAAACAGTCACAGTAGTCAGCCATACAGACCAGGCAGTAGTGGCACACACCTTTAATCCCAGCAGACACACTAGCTAGCCATGAGGCTGGGTGGTGGTCGGGCACACTTTTAATACCAGCACTAGAGAGGAATATAAGGTGGGATGAGACAGGAACTTGTTCCCGTTCAGTCTGAGGATTTCATAGAGGTTAGAGCTCTCTAGTGGCTTGACTGCTTTGCTTTTCTGATCTTCAGGTTGAACCCCAATATCTGTTTCTGGGTTTTTATTATTAATGTTACAACTGGCACCCAATGTTTGGGGTATGAATTAATGAAAAAGCCATTTGCCTGTGGCTTTTTAGCTACCAGCACAGGCCAGAGCTGCATGTGGGGCTCCAGCCCCTCCAGCTAGGTTTTCTTTTTTCCCCAAGCCTCTGAGCTAGTTTAGGATTTTCCTGTTGTAGCCTCTCTGAAACAGTCTCCAGTTGCTACCCAATCCCTAGAAGCACCTGGGCTCCAAACACCATAGGACTCACCCACCCTAGACTGCCTTGTTCTGCCTTCAGGCAGCTCCCATTCCACTCCCCCACCCCCGCCGCCAAATGTGCTTTTTCAGAACAATCCCCTGTGCATTTTTCAGACACCCCCCCCGTAACTCTCCACCATAGGTTGTGGGCTCTCCCTGAACCCCCTTCTTGGGGGGCTGTCAAACTAGATAGCTGCAGTCAGGCTTTTACTGTTCTACAAAGCAGCAATAAACCTCACATCTTCATCAACATTATTGGTAGATTTGATAAAACAATTGGGAATTCTTAAAGGGAGGAATTATTTAAAAGAGAGAATTTTTTTCCCAATTAAAAAATAGAAAAAAAACCATTACAAAGGAGGGATTTGAGTCTCTGTATGATAATATGCTAGGCAGTTTAAAATAGAATTACTAAATGAGAGGATATCTAATTTAGATGGGATTTATGTAATGTCAATTGTAAACATTATCAGTTTTATCATTTTTGTCTTATCACTGAAAAGTTGGTTAATCTGAGTGCTAAGATACAGGTCTTAGAAAAACCTAATAAAACAGATCACAGAGATATTCAAATCCAGACAGGGGAATTTAATGGAGAACCAATTTTAGCATTGCATTATGAGAATAGAGAGGAACAACCTAAGGGTTTCAAACAAACAATCATAATATATCCAATAATCTTACAGAAACTGCCAAATGGCAGAGGCTCTGTTACAGCTAACTGGACTCCTGTGCCAATGGTATACTTAAGGAGATTTAAGGAAGCAATAGTCTCATATGGCATGCATTCACCTTTTGTTAAACTCATGGTCAGTTTGTGATAGAATTATCCCTAAAGACTGGATGGAATTGGTTAAAGGTGTTTTAGAGCCTAGTCTACAATTACAATGGAGTACCTGGTTCAGAGAAGAGACTAAGATTATTGAAGAATGGCGTAAAGCTAGAGGTAGGGAAATCTCCTAAGATCAAATTCTTGGAGAAGGAAATTATGCTACTATACTATAGAAAGGTAAGCTGTATATGATGGCCACACCTGAATTTATATTGTACAGCAGTTTTGAATTCTTGGGAAAAAATTGGAGAAATAGGAAAGAAAGTTGAGTCATTTACTAAAGTTATATAGGGCCCAAAGGAAGCCTTTATGGATTTGTTACAAAGATTGACTTCAGCAGTAAAGAGAAAGATACCAAATTCAGAAGTTAGACAAACAATAAATGAGTTTTTGAAAATGCCAATTCTCTATGCAAAAGGATAATTAGGATGTTAAAGGCAAGGTCAGCACATTTGGAGGAATGGATTTGAGATATAATTAATATTGAATCTCATCACCATGATAATGCATTGATAGGAGAGGTGATTTCCTGAGGTCTGAGGAAAAATCAAAATGTCAAATGTTATAATTGGGGAAAACAAGGTCACCTTAAAAGGGATTTTAGACAAGACATTCCTAGAAACAGTGTTTTTTTTCTAAGAACAATCTATTTAGAACGCCCTTACCTTCTGGATTATGTGGAAAGTGTGACAAAGGTAGGCACTGGACTAATGAATGTAGGTCAATGAGGAATATTCAAGGTAATCCTTGCAGTGGGAAACTCTGTGAGGTGCCTCTCTCAGGGACCTGTGCCAAATCTGGTTCAGTCATTTCCTGCCATAAAAGAGGAAACTTCTTTCCAGAGCAATTAAAGAACCTAATGCCTATTGTAAGAAACCATACTTCTCTGGATAACAGAACAGCTATAGAAAAGAGAACAAAAAATTCAGAAGAAACCATAAAGCAAATATTTTGGCAAACTTCTATAAATGAACAAAGACCAAAATTAAAAATACAAATAAATAACATCATCATTGAAGGTCTGGTAGACACAGGTGTGAACGTAATAATAATTTCATCAGAATCTTGATATCCAAATTGGCCTCTTCAGGATATAAATGTCCCGTTTTTAGGGATCTGAACTTTATCTCAGTTAGAGCAGAGCACAAAATGTATAGGGCCAGAAGGACAGAGAAGAATATTAAAACCATATGTGGTTAACATAGCAATGGAATACTCAGATTAACATTCCCCTAATCTTAGAAAGAAACCATAAATTAACGTATATTTCTGGAAAAAATATTACAAGATATTATAAAGAAGTCACTGACCATTCAGTACAAGGATTGTACAAGAACAGGGCACAACAACTGCTGATATTTCAAAGGCACCAATATCCCTACCTTTAAAATAGTTGACAAACCTGTATGGGAAAAGCAATGGTCTTTAGCAATAGAGAAACTGCAGGTTTTAGGACAGCTGGTACAGGATTAACTAGATGCTCAGTATATTGAAGAATCAACCAACACTTGGAATGCTCCTATATTTGTTGTTAAAAAGAAATATGGAAAATGGAGAATGGTAACAGATCTAAGAGCTGTTAATAATATGACTAAGCTAATGGGCTCTCTACAGTTTGGCATTTCTTTGCCTTCCCTATTAACCTAAAGTATGGACTCTTAATAGTTACTGACTTCAAATATTGTTTCTTCACTATACCTTTACAAGAAAAATACAGAGAAAAATTTGCCTTCACAGTGCCTACTTATATATAATTCTCAGCCTGCCAAGAGATATCAATGGAATGTTTTCCAACAGGGAATGTTAAATAGTCCCACCCTATGCCAATATTTTGTAAGTCAGCCATTGGAAATGAATTTCCTGAATCTATAGTTTACCATTACATGAATGACATTTTGCTATATGATTCAAATGTAGATAATTTAAAAGAATGTTTGAAGAAGTAAAGAAAATTGTGCCTTATTGGGGATTACAAATTGCTCCTGAAAAAAATACAAAGAGGAGAATCTATTGATTATTTAGGCTATAAGATAGGTTTACAAAAAAATTAGATTCCAAAAGGTGCAAATTAGGAAAGATCGATTGCAGATTCTTAACTTTCAAAGATTGCTATGAGACATTTCCCAGCTATGGCCCTCTACTGGGATAGGTGACCTGATTAATTTAAACAAAACCTGAGATGGTGACAAGGACTTAAACAGTCTCAGGGAATTATCAGTAGAAGATGAGAGAGAACTGGCTTTGGTTGAAGAGAAATTACAGAAGGCACATGTGGATCATGTGGATCTGAAGCTTAATAGCATTCTGGTTATATTACCCTCCAAGCATTCCCCTATAGGAATTTTAATGCAGAGGAAGATATTATCTTAGAATGGATCTTTTAACCACATAAACCGAGTAAAATATAAAAAAGGTATCTGAGTTAATTCTAAAAGGAAAATTGACTTTGTCAATTAGCAGGAATAGACCCAGCAGAAATTATGGCACATTTTAATAATGATAAAATTGAAAAATTATGGGAAGAAAGTGAACTCTGGCAAAAAGCTTGTAGTAATTTTTTGGGAGAGATTAACAACAACTATCCCCAAAACAAGAGAATTTAATTTAAAAAGAGAACTAACTGGATCCTT
Source organism: Ondatra zibethicus (assembly GCA_004026605.1). Lineage (NCBI taxonomy): Eukaryota > Metazoa > Chordata > Mammalia > Rodentia > Cricetidae > Ondatra > Ondatra zibethicus. Next base: position 11,275 of record PVIU01032023.1, read on the forward strand.
CCTTGTATTGTAGGGGACACACCAATAAATGGAAGCCCTACATTCTATACTGATGCAAATAAATCAAGAAAGGCAGGTTACAAATCAGAAAATTTAAGCAAAATGGATCAAAGCCCTTATGATTCTGTCTAAAAGTCAGAATTATATGTTATTCTCATGGTACTAAGGGATTTTTTTTTAAATCAGGTGTTCATAGGTGTATAGATTGATATCTGGTGCAGGGAGCCATAGGCACAAACGCCATTACAAGATGATGCTTGCATCCTTGCAGTTTGGAGGTAAACAATTCCATATTTGACAATGCTTCCGGACTGAGCGTCCAGGCGCTTCCCGCATGCGCAATAACCTAGGTGTCCCTAACCAATCCCGAGGACTCTGGTGCCAGCGGGCACACAGCAGCCAATCAAGGCATGAGTCGCGTCACATCTCCCTATATAAGCAGCCGCCATGTTAGACCTCACTCTCTCTCGCCTCCCGCCTCAACCAAGGGCTCTCCAATAAAGCGTGATCCGAGAAGAATCCTGAGTCTGGTTGTTTTTTCCGCTGGTCGGGAGTCAGCCAGAATCTGGGTATTTGATTCGATTCCATTGATCCTTTTGTCTGTTTTTTGTTTTTTTTTTTTTAAGATTTATTTATTATGTATACAACATTCTGCCTCTATGTATGCCCACACGCCAGAAGAGGGCGCCAGATCTCATTACAGATGGTTGTTAGCCACTATGTGGTTGCTGGGAATCGAACTCAGGACCTCTGGAAGAGCAGCCAGTGCTCTTAACCACTGAACCATCTCTCCAGCCCCGGTACTAAGGGATTTTAAAGAACCTCTCAATGTAGTTACCAATTTGCAATATGCAGAAAGAGTTGTTTTGCATATTGAGACCACTGAATTTATACGAGATGATACAGAATTGACTTTATTATTTATTTAGTTACAAGATACAATTAGGAATAGGAATAATCTCATATACATAATACACATCCGATCCCATATGGGTTTGCCAGGTCCTGCAGAAATCAATCAATTACTGATTGGAAATGTGCTGAAGGTTTCAGAATTTCATTTAAAAAAATCATGTCAATAGCAAAGGTTTAAGAAAAAACTTTTCGAAACAAGCTCCACCTGGGGCAGAAGCCAGGAGCAAATCCAGCCCTGGGAGCCAACCCAGTCCTGGGACACTGATTGAGCCAATGACCCGACTCAGAGCCCGCGACCTCCACCGGAACCGGAGTGGGACTGAATCAGTCACCCAGGACAAGGAGAGAACGGGCTCCACCAGGAGCAGAAGATAGGAGTCAACCCGGTCCCAGGACTCGAGCGGATCAGGATTGACCCAGCGACCAGATCCAGAGCCAGCGATCTCCACCGGAACAGGTACAAGGGAATAACTGCGGAGCGAGTCAGCCAGACACAGAGACTGCTGAGGGTCCGGACGTGAATCTGGGGCCTTCGAGGGAGTGGATATAGGCCAACACCCCTGCGGGCCTGGGGGAGAGTCTAGGACCACCCAGGAACTAGGCCGGGCAAAGACCTCCGTCAGCCTGGGCTTGAGTGAGGCTGGGTCCTCCGGGGAATAAGCAGGAACCAGAGATCTCGATGGGGCCAGGCGCGAATCTTGGTCCCCAGAGAGAGTAGACTTGAGCCAGGTCCCCTGTGGGTTCGGGCATTGGTTTGAGACATCAAAGGGAAGAGACAGGGACCTGTAACCCTTGTGGGTCCCAGCGTGAGTCTGAGACCTCTGAGGAAGCAAGCAGGTCCCCTGCTGGTTCGGGAACACCCGAGTCTAGAACCTCCCAGGCAGTAGACCGGAACCAGAAACCTTTCCTGGCCCAACTCCAACCCGGGGGCTACTGCAGGAGGGAACCCAGCCTAGGACTTACAGTTACAGGTCAAAGCTAGTAATTGCCCAGAGGCAAGGAACTCCACCTTGGGCAACAAATCCCGCAGGAGTGCAATTGAACAAGACTCCTAGGACAGAGAGAGCCAAGGAAACAAGCTCCACCTGGGGCAGAAGCCAGGAGCAAATCCAGCCCTGGGAGCCAACCCAGTCCTGGGACACTGAGCCAACGACCCGACTCAGAGCCCGCGACCTCCACCGAAACTGGAGTGGGACTGAACCAGGTAGATAGGAGTCAACCCGGTCCCGGGACTCGAGTGGATCAGGATTGACCCAGCGACCAGATCCAGAACCAGCGATCTCCACCAGAACAGGTCTAACTCCAAGCCAGGGATATCTAAAAGAGGAGATCCAGACCAAGATTTACAGAAACAGATCAAAGCCAGCAGCCTAGACCAAAGTAGGCTTGAGACAGCAAACTCCAAGAGAGCAGATCAAAATACGGGAACACTGAGCTACCTCCAGGAACAGGAATAACCAACGAAGTAACTCCAACTGGGACAATGATTATACCACTAGGAAAACCATCTTAGCTTTTGATCTACTGGCACCTAGGAAATTATTCAACAGAATCTTAGACACCACCATCCACACCTATTACAGGAAAAGATGAGAAGAAAAGGTAGGATCACAAGCTACACCACAAAGAACAACACAATACCAGTGAAACCCAAAGACCCTACAAAAGTAAGCCTGGAACAACCAAATATGGATGACCCAGAAGAAAATGATCTAAAAAATAACCACAAGAAAATATCTGAAATTATTAAAGATGAACTGAGAAATTACCTTAAAGAAATGGAAGAAAAAACAAACAAAAAATTGGAAGATATCACCAAATCACTTAAAGAAAACCAAGAAAAAGCACTCAAACATATAACAGAAACTATTCAGGTCTTGAAAACTGAGATAGAAAAAATAAAGAAAACACAAGCAGAAGGAATTATAGAAACAGAAATCATGAGGAAAAGAACAGG